>CM061753.1:172833024-173138150 GCA_030979885.1 Lolium multiflorum | reverse complement strand
CCCATTTGAATCTTGATCAAATCCTAGGTACAGTTTGACCAAGATTTGAACAATTTTAAAACATGAAAATAAAAGGTAAGCCCGACCTGGATCCTTTAGTCACTCTAAAATGAAGCTTTTGGGGGTTCTTGAAATTTCCAAGTTTGAAACCCAAAACCACTTCTCTTCATGCTTGACTACACATAAGACAGAGTTTAGGGTTAGGGGTAGATACATGATTTTTCTTGTTTGAATATATCTAGACCTTGTTTATATCAACTTTAATGCTAACTATATATGACATAAGAAAACTATGTGCTTTGGTTTTTAATTTTTCTGTTTTTTTTATTTTGATAGATGCACATTTGAATCTTTGTCAAATCCTAGGTTTGGCCAAGATTTAAACAAGTATAAAACATGAAAATGAAAAGGGGAAGCCTGGGATCCTTCTTAGTCACTCTAAAATGAAGCTTTTGGGATGTTCTTGAAATTTCCATGTTTGAAACCCAAAACCACTTCTCTTCATGCTTGACTTCATAAGATAGAGTTTAGGGGCTAGCTAGGGGATAGATACATGATTTGCCTAGGTTTGAATATGCATGTCCAAACCTAGCTTGTTTATCAACTTGAATGCTTACTATATGACATAAGAAGACTATATGCTTTTGTTTTTCATTTTTCTGATTTTTTTTAAAATTTTATGCCCATTTGAATCTTTTGGTCAAATCCTTGGTTTAATTTGACACGGATTTAAACAAGTTTAAAATATGAAAATGAAAAGGTGGTAAGCAGGCATGTATCCTTCTTATATATATTAGTCACTCTAAAATGAAGCTTTTGGGAGGTTTTTGAAATTTCCATGTTTGAAACCCAAAACCACTTCTCTTCATGTTGTTGACTTCATAAGATAGAGTTTAGGGGTTAGGGGTATATATACATGACTTGTCTTGTTTGAATATGTGTCTAGACCTTGTTTATCAACTTTAATGCTTACTATATGACATAAGAACACTATGCGCTTTAATTTGGTTTTTAATTTTTTAAATTTTGATGCACATTTTGAATCTTGGTCAAATCCTAGGTTTGACCGAGATTTGAACAAGTTTAAAACAAGAAAATAAAAGGTAAGCCCGCCAGACTGGATCCTTTCTTAGTCACTCTATAATGAAGCTTTTAGGGGGGTTGTTGAAAATGTAAGCATGTATCCTTCTTAGTACGTCACACCACAATGAAGCTTTTGGGAGGGTTTTTGAAATGTCCATGTTTGAAACCCAAAACGACTTCTCTTCGTGCTTGACTTCATAATTAAGACAAAGTTTAGGGTTAGGGGTATATAGATACATGATTTTTCTGGTTTGAATATGTCTAGACTTTGTTTATCAACTAGCTTGAGTGCTTACTATATGGCATATATAAGAAGCTAGGCTATGTGCTTTGGTTTTTCATTTTTTTTGAATTTTTATGCCCATTTGAATCTTGGTCAAATCCTAGGTACGTACGGTTTGACCAAGATTTGAACATGTTTAAAACATGAAAATAAAAGGTAAGCATGGATCCTTCTTAGTCACTCTAAAATGAAGCTTTTGGGAGGTTTTTTGAAATTTCCATGTTTGAAACCCAAAACCACTTCTCTTCATGCTTGGCTTCGTAAGATAGAGTTTAGGGTTTGGGGTAGATACGTACATGATTTTTCTAAGTATTTTTACACCCATTTGAATCTTCGTCAAATCCTAAGTTTGACCAAGATTTGAACAAGTTTAAAACATGAAAATGAAAAGGGTAAGCCTGGATCCTTGTTTACGGTTAGGGGGTAGATACGTACATGATTTTTCTAAGTATTTTTACGCCCATTTGAATCTTCGTCAAATCCTAAGTTTGACCAAGATTTGAACAAGTTTAAAAACATGAAAATGAAAAGGGTGTAAGCCTGGATCCTTGTTTAGGGTTAGGGGGTAGATACAAGATTTTTGTGGTTTGAATATGGCAGACCTTGTTTATCACCTTGATATATGACATAGGAAGACGGTGTGCTTTTGTTTTTCTTTTTTTTTGAATTTTTATGCCCATTTGAATCTTGGTCAAGTCATAGGTTTGACCAAGATTTAAACAGGTTTAAAACATGAAAATGAAAAAGTAAGCCTGGATCCTTCTTAGTCACTCCAAAATGTACCAATTGATAAATGAGTTAACTTGGCTTCATGGAAAAAATAATGTCATGTAAATGATTTAACTTGGCTTTCGTACCCTTGAATCCATAGGAAACTTTGTATAAATGTAGTAGTATAATAATCAACCGAGTTTTTACATCAACAGGTCTGTCACTTACGTGTGGTGCCCATGCGTGAGGTCCCACACTTCAGTGAGCACAAGTCACGTGCAATAGGTACGCAAACTCCCAGCCATTTTCTTTGTCAAGAGAAGACGCATCAGGATGCGTATTGGAAGTATGTGGGTCCTTCTGGATCCTTCGGTTGTCCCTCTCACAAAAAAAAAAAAAAAAAAAACAAATCCCCTGGCCGCCTCGCTCGCTCGCTCGCTCGCACCTCCTGCTCACTGACAAACCCTGCACAAAAGTCAACATCATCACCCGAAAAAGGGGAGACACCATAATTCTCTCCCTTCTTCTCTCCTTCCGAGTGATCCCTTCTTCCTCCGAGTTTCACTCGACGGGCAAACACACATGTGCTGCATAGTAATAATAAAAAAGTAGAAAAATCGACCTACGAATCTATGATTAAATAGGTTAAACTAGGGTTTTGCCCACTACTACAGATCAAGTTCAGAAATATCCAACTACTAGTTCGATTTTGGGCTACTAATATAAAATTAAAATAAGTTGAACTAGTATTCCTCTAAAAAAATCATTTTGGTATGCATTGTTTGATACTTTTCATAGCTATAGTGCATCACAAATTTATGATTTCATGCTTTGCTTTGCCAATTTCGATTTTTTCTAACCACCTTCTCTTTGATTTCAAATTTAGGTCAAACTATCGATGCCTACTATGTGTTCTACTTGAATTGGATGCAGCGTGCGCACATGTTTTGCCATCGTTCTGGGCTTCCACACATCTTTGGGGCATCCAAGTATTTAAGTTACCTTGTTTTTTTGAATTGTAATTCATACCCTTCCTCCCAATTTTTATGCACATTTGAATCTTGGTCAAATCCTAAGTTTGACCAAGATTTGAACAAGTTTAAAACATGAAAATGAAAAGGTAAGCCTGAATCCTTCTTAGTCACTCAAAAATGAGAAGCTTTTGAGTTTTTTGAAATTTCCATGTTTGAAACCCAAAACCACTTCTCTTCATGCTTGACTTCATAAGACAGAGTTTAGGGTTAGGGGGTAGATACATGATTTGTCTAGTTTGTTGTTTAGACCTTGTTTATCAACTTGAATGCTTACTATATGACATAATAATACTATGTGCTATGGTTTTCATTTTTTTTGACTTTTTCTGAATTTTTATGCCCATTTGATCTTGGTCAAATCCTAGGCTTAACCAATATTTAAACAAGTTTAAAACATGAAAATGAAAAGGTAAGCCTGTATCCTTCTTAGTCACTCCAAAATGAAGCTTTTGGGAAGGATTTTGAAATTTCCATGTTTGAAATCCAAAACGACTTCGATCTCTTCGTGCTTGACTTCATAAGACAAAGTTTAGGGATAGGGGTAGAAACATGATTTTTCTGGTTTGAATATGTCTAGACCTTGTTTACCAACTTGATCGAGTGCTTACTATATGACATAAGAAGGCTATATGCTTTGGTTTTTCATTTTTTTTGAAATTTTATGCCCATTTGAATCTTGATCAAATCCTAGGTACAGTTTGACCAAGATTTGAACAATTTTAAAACATGAAAATAAAAGGTAAGCCCGACCTGGATCCTTTAGTCACTCTAAAATGAAGCTTTTGGGGGGTTCTTGAAATTTCCAAGTTTGAAACCCAAAACCACTTCTCTTCATGCTTGACTACACATAAGACAGAGTTTAGGGTTAGGGGTAGATACATGATTTTTCTTGTTTGAATATATCTAGACCTTGTTTATATCAACTTTAATGCTAACTATATATGACATAAGAAAACTATGTGCTTTGGTTTTTAATTTTTCTGTTTTTTTTATTTTGATAGATGCACATTTGAATCTTTGTCAAATCCTAGGTTTGGCCAAGATTTAAACAAGTATAAAACATGAAAATGAAAAGGGGAAGCCTGTATCCTTTCTTAGTCACTCTAAAATGAAGTTTTTGGGATGTTCTTGAAATTTTCATGTTTGAAACCCAAAACCACTTCTCTTCATGCTTGACTTCATAAGATAGAGTTTAGGGGCTAGCTAGGGGATAGATACATGATTTGCCTAGGTTTGAATATGCATGTCCAAACCTAGCTTGTTTATCAACTTGAATGCTTACTATATGACATAAGAAGACTATATGCTTTTGTTTTTCATTTTTCTGATTTTTTTAAAATTTTATGCCCATTTGAATCTTTTGGTCAAATCCTTGGTTTAATTTGACACGGATTTAAACAAGTTTAAAATATGAAAATGAAAAGGTGGTAAGCAGGCATGTATCCTTCTTATATATATTAGTCACTCTAAAATGAAGCTTTTGGGAGGTTTTTGAAATTTCCATGTTTGAAACCCAAAACCACTTCTCTTCATGTTGTTGACTTCATAAGATAGAGTTTAGGGGTTAGGGGTATATATACATGACTTGTCTTGTTTGAATATGTGTCTAGACCTTGTTTATCAACTTTAATGCTTACTATATGACATAAGAACACTATGCGCTTTAATTTGGTTTTTAATTTTTTAAATTTTGATGCATTTTGAATTTGGTCAAATCCTAGGGTTGACCGAGATTTGAACAAGTTTAAAACAAGAAAATAAAAGGTAAGCCCGCCAGACTGGATCCTTTCTTAGTCACTCTATAATGAAGCTTTTAGGGGGGTTGTTGAAAATGTAAGCATGTATCCTTCTTAGTACGTCACACCACAATGAAGCTTTTGGGAGGGTTTTTGAAATGTCCATGTTTGAAACCCAAAACGACTTCTCTTCGTGCTTGACTTCATAATTAAGACAAAGTTTAGGGTTAGGGGTATATAGATACATGATTTTTCTGGTTTGAATATGTCTAGACTTTGTTTATCAACTAGCTTGAGTGCTTACTATATGGCATATATAAGAAGCTAGGCTATGTGCTTTGGTTTTTCATTTTTTTTGAATTTTTATGCCCATTTGAATCTTGGCAAATCCTAGGTAATGCGTGACCAAGATTTGAACATGTTTAAACATGAAAATAAAAGGTAAGCATGGATCCTTCTTAGTCACTCTAAATGAAGCTTTGGGAGGTTTTTGAAATTTCCATGTTTGAAACCCAAAACCACTTCTCTTCATGCTTGGCTTCGTAAGATAGAGTTTAGGGTTTGGGGTAGATACGTACATGATTTTTCTAAGTATTTTTACACCCATTTGAATCTTCGTCAAATCCTAAGTTTGACCAAGATTTGAACAAGTTTAAAAACATGAAAATGAAAAGGGTAAGCCTGGATCCTTGTTTACGGTTAGGGGGTAGATACGTACATGATTTTTCTAAGTATTTTTACGCCCATTTGAATCTTCGTCAAATCCTAAGTTTGACCAAGATTTGAACAAGTTTAAAAACATGAAAATGAAAAGGGTGTAAGCCTGGATCCTTGTTTAGGGTTAGGGGGTAGATACAAGATTTTTGTGGTTTGAATATGGCAGACCTTGTTTATCACCTTGATATATGACATAGGAAGACGGTGTGCTTTTGTTTTTCTTTTTTTTTGAATTTTTATGCCCATTTGAATCTTGGTCAAGTCATAGGTTTGACCAAGATTTAAACAGGTTTAAAACATGAAAATGAAAAAGTAAGCCTGGATCCTTCTTAGTCACTCCAAAATGTACCAATTGATAAATGAGTTAACTTGGCTTCATGGAAAAAATAATGTCATGTAAATGATTTAACTTGGCTTTCGTACCCTTGAATCCATAGGAAACTTTGTATAAATGTAGTAGTATAATAATCAACCGAGTTTTTACATCAACAGGTCTGTCACTTACGTGTGGTGCCCATGCGTGAGGTCCCACACTTCAGTGAGCACAAGTCACGTGCAATAGGTACGCAAACTCCCAGCCATTTTCTTTGTCAAGAGAAGACGCATCAGGATGCGTATTGGAAGTATGTGGGTCCTTCTGGATCCTTCGGTTGTCCCTCTCACAAAAAAAAAAACAAATCTCTCTCATTCTCGGCCTCGCTCGCTCGCTCGCTCGCTCGCTCGCTCGCACCTCCTGCTCACTGACAAACCCTGCACAAAAGTCAACATCATCACCCGAAAAAGGGGAGACACCATAATTCTCTCCCTTCTTCTCTCCTTCCGAGTGATCCCTCTTCCTCCGAGTTTCACTCGACGGGCAAACACACATGTGCTGCATAGTAATAATAAAAAAGTAGAAAAATCGACCTACGAATCTATGATTAAATAGGTTAAACTAGGGTTTTGCCCACTACTACAGATCAAGTTCAGAAATATCCAACTACTAGTTCGATTTTGGGCTACTAATATAAAATTAAAATAAGTTGAACTAGTATTCCTCTAAAAAATCATTTTGGTATGCATTGTTTGATACTTTTCATAGCTATAGTGCATCACAAATTTATGATTTCATGCTTTGCTTTGCCAAATTCGATTTTTTCTAACCACCTTCTCTTTGATTTCAAATTTAGGTCAAACTATCGATGCCTACTATGTGTTCTACTTGAATTGGATGCAGCGTGCGCACATGTTTTGCCATCGTTCTGGGCTTCCACACATCTTTGGGGCATCCAAGTATTTAAGTTACCTTGTTTTTTTGAATTGTAATTCATACCCTTCCTCCCAATTTTTATGCACATTTGAATCTTGGTCAAATCCTAAGTTTGACCAAGATTTGAACAAGTTTAAAACATGAAAATGAAAAGGTAAGCCTGAATCCTTCTTAGTCACTCAAAAATGAGAAGCTTTTGGGAGTTTTTTGAAATTTCCATGTTTGAAACCCAAAACCACTTCTCTTCATGCTTGACTTCATAAGACAGAGTTTAGGGTTAGGGGGTAGATACATGATTTGTCTAGTTTGTTGTTTAGACCTTGTTTATCAACTTGAATGCTTACTATATGACATAATAATACTATGTGCTTTGGTTTTCATTTTTTTTGACTTTTTCTGAATTTTTATGCCCATTTGATCTTGGTCAAATCCTAGGCTTAACCAATATTTAAACAAGTTTAAAACATGAAAATGAAAAGGTAAGCCTGTATCCTTCTTAGTCACTCCAAAATGAAGCTTTTGGGAAGGATTTTGAAATTTCCATGTTTGAAATCCAAAACGACTTCGATCTCTTCGTGCTTGACTTCATAAGACAAAGTTTAGGGCTAGGGGTAGAAACATGATTTTTCTGGTTTGAATATGTCTAGACCTTGTTTACCAACTTGATCGAGTGCTTACTATATGACATAAGAAGGCTATATGCTTTGGTTTTTCATTTTTTTTGAAATTTTATGCCCATTTGAATCTTGATCAAATCCTAGGTACAGTTTGACCAAGATTTGAACAATTTTAAAACATGAAAATAAAAGGTAAGCCCGACCTGGATCCTTTAGTCACTCTAAAATGAAGCTTTTGGGGGGTTCTTGAAATTTCCAAGTTTGAAACCCAAAACCACTTCTCTTCATGCTTGACTACACATAAGACAGAGTTTAGGGTTAGGGGTAGATACATGATTTTTCTTGTTTGAATATATCTAGACCTTGTTTATATCAACTTTAATGCTAACTATATATGACATAAGAAAACTATGTGCTTTGGTTTTTAATTTTTCTGTTTTTTTTATTTTGATAGATGCACATTTGAATCTTTGTCAAATCCTAGGTTTGGCCAAGATTTAAACAAGTATAAAACATGAAAATGAAAAGGGGAAGCCTGTATCCTTTCTTAGTCACTCTAAAATGAAGTTTTTGGGATGTTCTTGAAATTTTCATGTTTGAAACCCAAAACCACTTCTCTTCATGCTTGACTTCATAAGATAGAGTTTAGGGGCTAGCTAGGGGATAGATACATGATTTGCCTAGGTTTGAATATGCATGTCCAAACCTAGCTTGTTTATCAACTTGAATGCTTACTATATGACATACTATATGCTTTTGTTTTTCATTTTTCTGATTTTTTTTAAAATTTTATGCCCATTTGAATCTTTTGGTCAAATCCTTGGTTTAATTTGACACGGATTTAAACAAGTTTAAAATATGAAAATGAAAAGGTGGTAAGCAGGCATGGATCCTTCTTATATATATTAGTCACTCTAAAATGAAGCTTTTGGGAGGTTTTTGAAATTTCCATGTTTGAAACCCAAAACCACTTCTCTTCATGTTGTTGACTTCATAAGATAGAGTTTAGGGGTTAGGGGTATATATACATGACTTGTCTTGTTTGAATATGTGTCTAGACCTTGTTTATCAACTTTAATGCTTACTATATGACATAAGAACACTATGCGCTTTAATTTGGTTTTTAATTTTTTTAAATTTTGATGCACATTTTGAATCTTGGTCAAATCCTAGGTTTGACCGAGATTTGAACAAGTTTAAAACAAGAAAATAAAAGGTAAGCCCGCCAGACTGGATCCTTTCTTAGTCACTCTATAATGAAGCTTTTAGGGGGGTTGTTGAAAATGTAAGCATGTATCCTTCTTAGTACGTCACACCACAATGAAGCTTTTGGGAGGGTTTTTGAAATGTCCATGTTTGAAACCCAAAACGACTTCTCTTCGTGCTTGACTTCATAATTAAGACAAAGTTTAGGGTTAGGGGTATATAGATACATGATTTTTCTGGTTTGAATATGTCTAGACTTTGTTTATCAACTAGCTTGAGTGCTTACTATATGGCATATATAAGAAGCTAGGCTATGTGCTTTGGTTTTTCATTTTTTTTTGAATTTTTATGCCCATTTGAATCTTGGTCAAATCCTAGGTACGTACGGTTTGACCAAGATTTGAACATGTTTAAAACATGAAAATAAAAGGTAAGCATGGATCCTTCTTAGTCACTCTAAAATGAAGCTTTTGGGAGGTTTTTGAAATTTCCATGTTTGAAACCCAAAACCACTTCTCTTCATGCTTGGCTTCGTAAGATAGAGTTTAGGGTTTGGGGTAGATACGTACATGATTTTTCTAAGTATTTTTACACCCATTTGAATCTTCGTCAAATCCTAAGTTTGACCAAGATTTGAACAAGTTTAAAACATGAAAATGAAAAGGGTAAGCCTGGATCCTTGTTTACGGTTAGGGGGTAGATACGTACATGATTTTTCTAAGTATTTTTACGCCCATTTGAATCTTCGTCAAATCCTAAGTTTGACCAAGATTTGAACAAGTTTAAAAACATGAAAATGAAAAGGGTGTAAGCCTGGATCCTTGTTTAGGGTTAGGGGGTAGATACAAGATTTTTGTGGTTTGAATATGGCAGACCTTGTTTATCACCTTGATATATGACATAGGAAGACGGTGTGCTTTTGTTTTTCTTTTTTTTGAATTTTTATGCCCATTTGAATCTTGGTCAAGTCATAGGTTTGACCAAGATTTAAACATGTTTAAAACATGAAAATGAAAAAGTAAGCCTGGATCCTTCTTAGTCACTCCAAAATGTACCAATTGATAAATGAGTTAACTTGGCTTCATGGAAAAAATAATGTCATGTAAATGATTTAACTTGGCTTTCGTACCCTTGAATCCATAGGAAACTTTGTATAAATGTAGTAGTATAATAATCAACCGAGTTTTTACATCAACAGGTCTGTCACTTACGTGTGGTGCCCATGCGTGAGGTCCCACACTTCAGTGAGCACAAGTCACGTGCAATAGGTACGCAAACTCCCAGCCATTTTCTTTGTCAAGAGAAGACGCATCAGGATGCGTATTGGAAGTATGTGGGTCCTTCTGGATCCTTCGGTTGTCCCTCTCACAAAAAAAAACAAATCTCTCTCATTCTCGGCCTCGCTCGACTCGCTCGCTCGCTCGCTCGCTCGCACCTCCTGCTCACTGACAAACCCTGCACAAAAGTCAACATCATCACCCGAAAAAGGGGAGACACCATAATTCTCTCCCTTCTTCTCTCCTTCCGAGTGATCCCTCTTCCTCCGAGTTTCACTCGACGGGCAAACACACATGTGCTGCATAGTAATAATAAAAAAGTAGAAAAATCGACCTACGAATCTATGATTAAATAGGTTAAACTAGGGTTTTGCCCACTACTACAGATCAAGTTCAGAAATACCAACTACTAGTTCGATTTTGGGCTACTAATATAAAATTAAAATAAGTTGAACTAGTATTCCTCTAAAAAAATCATTTTGGTATGCATTGTTTGATACTTTTCATAGCTATAGTGCATCACAAATTTATGATTTCATGCTTTGCTTTGCCAAATTCGATTTTTTCTAACCACCTTCTCTTTGATTTCAAATTTAGGTCAAACTATCGATGCCTACTATGTGTTCTACTTGAATTGGATGCAGCGTGCGCACATGTTTTGCCATCGTTCTGGGCTTCCACACATCTTTGGGGCATCCAAGTATTTAAGTTACCTTGTTTTTTTGAATTGTAATTCATACCCTTCCTCCCAATTTTTATGCACATTTGAATCTTGGTCAAATCCTAAGTTTGACCAAGATTTGAACAAGTTTAAAACATGAAAATGAAAAGGTAAGCCTGAATCCTTCTTAGTCACTCAAAAATGAGAAGCTTTTGGGAGTTTTTTGAAATTTCCATGTTTGAAACCCAAAACCACTTCTCTTCATGCTTGACTTCATAAGACAGAGTTTAGGGTTAGGGGGTAGATACATGATTTGTCTAGTTTGTTGTTTAGACCTTGTTTATCAACTTGAATGCTTACTATATGACATAATAATACTATGTGCTATGGTTTTCATTTTTTTTGACTTTTTCTGAATTTTTATGCCCATTTGATCTTGGTCAAATCCTAGGCTTAACCAATATTTAAACAAGTTTAAAACATGAAAATGAAAAGGTAAGCCTGTATCCTTCTTAGTCACTCCAAAATGAAGCTTTTGGGAAGGATTTTGAAATTTCCATGTTTGAAATCCAAAACGACTTCGATCTCTTCGTGCTTGACTTCATAAGACAAAGTTTAGGGATAGGGGTAGAAACATGATTTTTCTGGTTTGAATATGTCTAGACCTTGTTTACCAACTTGATCGAGTGCTTACTATATGACATAAGAAGGCTATATGCTTTGGTTTTTCATTTTTTTTGAAATTTTATGCCCATTTGAATCTTGATCAAATCCTAGGTACAGTTTGACCAAGATTTGAACAATTTTAAAACATGAAAATAAAAGGTAAGCCCGACCTGGATCCTTTAGTCACTCTAAAATGAAGCTTTTGGGGGGTTCTTGAAATTTCCAAGTTTGAAACCCAAAACCACTTCTCTTCATGCTTGACTACACATAAGACAGAGTTTAGGGTTAGGGGTAGATACATGATTTTTCTTGTTTGAATATATCTAGACCTTGTTTATATCAACTTTAATGCTAACTATATATGACATAAGAAAACTATGTGCTTTGGTTTTTAATTTTTCTGATTTTTTTATTTTGATAGATGCACATTTGAATCTTTGTCAAATCCTAGGTTTGGCCAAGATTTAAACAAGTATAAAACATGAAAATGAAAAGGGGAAGCCTGTATCCTTTCTTAGTCACTCTAAAATGAAGTTTTTGGGATGTTCTTGAAATTTTCATGTTTGAAACCCAAAACCACTTCTCTTCATGCTTGACTTCATAAGATAGAGTTTAGGGGCTAGCTAGGGGATAGATACATGATTTGCCTAGGTTTGAATATGCATGTCCAAACCTAGCTTGTTTATCAACTTGAATGCTTACTATATGACATAAGAAGACTATATGCTTTTGTTTTTCATTTTTCTGATTTTTTTTAAAATTTTATGCCCATTTGAATCTTTTGGTCAAATCCTTGGTTTAATTTGACACGGATTTAAACAAGTTTAAAATATGAAAATGAAAAGGTGGTAAGCAGGCATGTATCCTTCTTATATATATTAGTCACTCTAAAATGAAGCTTTTGGGAGGTTTTTGAAATTTCCATGTTTGAAACCCAAAACCACTTCTCTTCATGTTGTTGACTTCATAAGATAGAGTTTAGGGGTTAGGGGTATATATACATGACTTGTCTTGTTTGAATATGTGTCTAGACCTTGTTTATCAACTTTAATGCTTACTATATGACATAAGAACACTATGCGCTTTAATTTGGTTTTTAATTTTTTTAAATTTTGATGCACATTTTGAATCTTGGTCAAATCCTAGGTTTGACCGAGATTTGAACAAGTTTAAAACAAGAAAATAAAAGGTAAGCCCGCCAGACTGGATCCTTTCTTAGTCACTCTATAATGAAGCTTTTAGGGGGGTTGTTGAAAATGTAAGCATGTATCCTTCTTAGTACGTCACACCACAATGAAGCTTTTGGGAGGGTTTTTGAAATGTCCATGTTTGAAACCCAAAACGACTTCTCTTCGTGCTTGACTTCATAATTAAGACAAAGTTTAGGGTTAGGGGTATATAGATACATGATTTTTCTGGTTTGAATATGTCTAGACTTTGTTTATCAACTAGCTTGAGTGCTTACTATATGGCATATATAAGAAGCTAGGCTATGTGCTTTGGTTTTTCATTTTTTTTTTGAATTTTTATGCCCATTTGAATCTTGGTCAAATCCTAGGTACGTACGGTTTGACCAAGATTTGAACATGTTTAAAACATGAAAATAAAAGGTAAGCATGGATCCTTCTTAGTCACTCTAAAATGAAGCTTTTGGGAGGTTTTTGAAATTTCCATGTTTGAAACCCAAAACCACTTCTCTTCATGCTTGGCTTCGTAAGATAGAGTTTAGGGTTTGGGGTAGATACGTACATGATTTTTCTAAGTATTTTTACACCCATTTGAATCTTCGTCAAATCCTAAGTTTGACCAAGATTTGAACAAGTTTAAAAACATGAAAATGAAAAGGGTAAGCCTGGATCCTTGTTTACGGTTAGGGGGTAGATACGTACATGATTTTTCTAAGTATTTTTACGCCCATTTGAATCTTCGTCAAATCCTAAGTTTGACCAAGATTTGAACAAGTTTAAAAACATGAAAATGAAAAGGGTGTAAGCCTGGATCCTTGTTTAGGGTTAGGGGGTAGATACAAGATTTTTGTGGTTTGAATATGGCAGACCTTGTTTATCACCTTGATATATGACATATGAAGACGGTGTGCTTTTGTTTTTCTTTTTTTTTGAATTTTTATGCCCATTTGAATCTTGGTCAAGTCATAGGTTTGACCAAGATTTAAACAGGTTTAAAACATGAAAATGAAAAAGTAAGCCTGGATCCTTCTTAGTCACTCCAAAATGTACCAATTGATAAATGAGTTAACTTGGCTTCATGGAAAAAATAATGTCATGTAAATGATTTAACTTGGCTTTCGTACCCTTGAATCCATAGGAAACTTTGTATAAATGTAGTAGTATAATAATCAACCGAGTTTTTACATCAACAGGTCTGTCACTTACGTGTGGTGCCCATGCGTGAGGTCCCACACTTCAGTGAGCACAAGTCACGTGCAATAGGTACGCAAACTCCCAGCCATTTTCTTTGTCAAGAGAAGACGCATCAGGATGCGTATTGGAAGTCTCTGGGTCCTTCGGTTGTCCCTCTCACAAAAAAAAACAAATCTCTCTCATTCTCGGCCTCGCTCGCTCGCTCGCACCTCCTGCTCACTGACAAACCCTGCACAAAAGTCAACATCATCACCCGAAAAAGGGGAGACACCATAATTCTCTCCCTTCTTCTCTCCTTCCGAGTGATCCCTCTTCCTCCGAGTTTCACTCGACGGGCAAACACACATGTGCTGCATAGTAATAATAAAAAAGTAGAAAAATCGACCTACGAATCTATGATTAAATAGGTTAAACTAGGGTTTTGCCCACTACTACAGATCAAGTTCAGAAATATCCAACTACTAGTTCGATTTTGGGCTACTAATATAAAATTAAAATAAGTTGAACTAGTATTCCTCTAAAAAATCATTTTGGTATGCATTGTTTGATACTTTTCATAGCTATAGTGCATCACAAATTTATGATTTCATGCTTTGCTTTGCCAAATTCGATTTTTTCTAACCACCTTCTCTTTGATTTCAAATTTAGGTCAAACTATCGATGCCTACTATGTGTTCTACTTGAATTGGATGCAGCGTGCGCACATGTTTTGCCATCGTTCTGGGCTTCCACACATCTTTGGGGCATCCAAGTATTTAAGTTACCTTGTTTTTTTGAATTGTAATTCATACCCTTCCTCCCAATTTTTATGCACATTTGAATCTTGGTCAAATCCTAAGTTTGACCAAGATTTGAACAAGTTTAAAACATGAAAATGAAAAGGTAAGCCTGAATCCTTCTTAGTCACTCAAAAATGAGAAGCTTTTGGGAGTTTTTTGAAATTTCCATGTTTGAAACCCAAAACCACTTCTCTTCATGCTTGACTTCATAAGACAGAGTTTAGGGTTAGGGGGTAGATACATGATTTGTCTAGTTTGTTGTTTAGACCTTGTTTATCAACTTGAATGCTTACTATATGACATAATAATACTATGTGCTATGGTTTTCATTTTTTTTGACTTTTTCTGAATTTTTATGCCCATTTGATCTTGGTCAAATCCTAGGCTTAACCAATATTTAAACAAGTTTAAAACATGAAAATGAAAAGGTAAGCCTGTATCCTTCTTAGTCACTCCAAAATGAAGCTTTTGGGAAGGATTTTGAAATTTCCATGTTTGAAATCCAAAACGACTTCGATCTCTTCGTGCTTGACTTCATAAGACAAAGTTTAGGGATAGGGGTAGAAACATGATTTTTCTGGTTTGAATATGTCTAGACCTTGTTTACCAACTTGATCGAGTGCTTACTATATGACATAAGAAGGCTATATGCTTTGGTTTTTCATTTTTTTTGAAATTTTATGCCCATTTGAATCTTGATCAAATCCTAGGTACAGTTTGACCAAGATTTGAACAATTTTAAAACATGAAAATAAAAGGTAAGCCCGACCTGGATCCTTTAGTCACTCTAAAATGAAGCTTTTGGGGGGTTCTTGAAATTTCCAAGTTTGAAACCCAAAACCACTCTCTTCATGCTTGACTACACATAAGACAGAGTTTAGGGTTAGGGGTAGATACATGATTTTTCTTGTTTGAATATATCTAGACCTTGTTTATATCAACTTTAATGCTAACTATATATGACATAAGAAAACTATGTGCTTTGGTTTTTAATTTTTCTGTTTTTTTATTTTGATAGATGCACATTTGAATCTTTGTCAAATCCTAGGTTTGGCCAAGATTTAAACAAGTATAAAACATGAAAATGAAAAGGGGAAGCCTGTATCCTTTCTTAGTCACTCTAAAATGAAGTTTTTGGGATGTTCTTGAAATTTTCATGTTTGAAACCCAAAACCACTTCTCTTCATGCTTGACTTCATAAGATAGAGTTTAGGGGCTAGCTAGGGGATAGATACATGATTTGCCTAGGTTTGAATATGCATGTCCAAACCTAGCTTGTTTATCAACTTGAATGCTTACTATATGACATAAGAAGACTATATGCTTTTGTTTTTCATTTTTCTGATTTTTTTTTAAAATTTTATGCCCATTTGAATCTTTTGGTCAAATCCTTGGTTTAATTTGACACGGATTTAAACAAGTTTAAAATATGAAAATGAAAAGGTGGTAAGCAGGCATGTATCCTTCTTATATATATTAGTCACTCTAAAATGAAGCTTTTGGGAGGTTTTTGAAATTTCCATGTTTGAAACCCAAAACCACTTCTCTTCATGTTGTTGACTTCATAAGATAGAGTTTAGGGGTTAGGGGTATATATACATGACTTGTCTTGTTTGAATATGTGTCTAGACCTTGTTTATCAACTTTAATGCTTACTATATGACATAAGAACACTATGTGCTTTAATTTGGTTTTTAATTTTTTTAAATTTTGATGCACATTTTGAATCTTGGTCAAATCCTAGGTTTGACCGAGATTTGAACAAGTTTAAAACAAGAAAATAAAAGGTAAGCCCGCCAGACTGGATCCTTTCTTAGTCACTCTATAATGAAGCTTTTAGGGGGGTTGTTGAAAATGTAAGCATGTATCCTTCTTAGTACGTCACACCACAATGAAGCTTTTGGGAGGGTTTTTGAAATGTCCATGTTTGAAACCCAAAACGACTTCTCTTCGTGCTTGACTTCATAATTAAGACAAAGTTTAGGGTTAGGGGTATATAGATACATGATTTTTCTGGTTTGAATATGTCTAGACTTTGTTTATCAACTAGCTTGAGTGCTTACTATATGGCATATATAAGAAGCTAGGCTATGTGCTTTGGTTTTTCATTTTTTTTTTTGAATTTTTATGCCCATTTGAATCTTGGTCAAATCCTAGGTACGTACGGTTTGACCAAGATTTGAACATGTTTAAAACATGAAAATAAAAGGTAAGCATGGATCCTTCTTAGTCACTCTAAAATGAAGCTTTTGGGAGGTTTTTGAAATTTCCATGTTTGAAACCCAAAACCACTTCTCTTCATGCTTGGCTTCGTAAGATAGAGTTTAGGGTTTGGGGTAGATACGTACATGATTTTTCTAAGTATTTTTACACCCATTTGAATCTTCGTCAAATCCTAAGTTTGACCAAGATTTGAACAAGTTTAAAAACATGAAAATGAAAAGGGTAAGCCTGGATCCTTGTTTACGGTTAGGGGGTAGATACGTACATGATTTTTCTAAGTATTTTTACGCCCATTTGAATCTTCGTCAAATCCTAAGTTTGACCAAGATTTGAACAAGTTTAAAAACATGAAAATGAAAAGGGTGTAAGCCTGGATCCTTGTTTAGGGTTAGGGGGTAGATACAAGATTTTTGTGGTTTGAATATGGCAGACCTTGTTTATCACCTTGATATATGACATAGGAAGACGGTGTGTGCTTTTTTTTTTTTTTTTTTTGAATTTTTATGCCCATTTGAATCTTGGTCAAGTCATAGGTTTGACCAAGATTTAAACAGGTTTAAAACATGAAAATGAAAAAGTAAGCCTGGATCCTTCTTAGTCACTCCAAAATGTACCAATTGATAAATGAGTTAACTTGGCTTCATGGAAAAAATAATGTCATGTAAATGATTTAACTTGGCTTTCGTACCCTTGAATCCATAGGAAACTTTGTATAAATGTAGTAGTATAATAATCAACCGAGTTTTTACATCAACAGGTCTGTCACTTACGTGTGGTGCCCATGCGTGAGGTCCCACACTTCAGTGAGCACAAGTCACGTGCAATAGGTACGCAAACTCCCAGCCATTTTCTTTGTCAAGAGAAGACGCATCAGGATGCGTATTGGAAGTATGTGGGTCCTTCTGGATCCTTCGGTTGTCCCTCTCACAAAAAAAAAAAAACAAATCTCTCTCATTCTCGGCCTCGCTCGACTCGCTCGCTCGCGCGCTCGCGCACCTCCTGCTCACTGACAAACCCTGCACAAAAGTCAACATCATCACCCGAAAAGGGGAGACACCATAATTCTCTCCCTTCTTCTCTCCTTCCGAGTGATCCCTCTTCCTCCGAGTTTCACTCGACGGGCAAACACACATGTGCTGCATAGTAATAATAAAAAAGTAGAAAAATCGACCTACGAATCTATGATTAAATAGGTTAAACTAGGGTTTTGCCCACTACTATACAGATCAAGTTCAGAAATATCCAACTACTAGTTCGATTTTGGGCTACTAATATAAAATTAAAATAAGTTGAACTAGTATTCCTCTAAAAAATCATTTTGGTATGCATTGTTTGATACTTTTCATAGCTATAGTGCATCACAAATTTATGATTTCATGCTTTGCTTTGCCAAATTCGATTTTTTCTAACCACCTTCTCTTTGATTTCAAATTTAGGTCAAACTATCGATGCCTACTATGTGTTCTACTTGAATTGGATGCAGCGTGCGCACATGTTTTGCCATCGTTCTGGGCTTCCACACATCTTTGGGGCATCCAAGTATTTAAGTTACCTTGTTTTTTTGAATTGTAATTCATACCCTTCCTCCCAATTTTTATGCACATTTGAATCTTGGTCAAATCCTAAGTTTGACCAAGATTTGAACAAGTTTAAAACATGAAAATGAAAAGGTAAGCCTGAATCCTTCTTAGTCACTCAAAAATGAGAAGCTTTTGGGAGTTTTTTGAAATTTCCATGTTTGAAACCCAAAACCACTTCTCTTCATGCTTGACTTCATAAGACAGAGTTTAGGGTTAGGGGGTAGATACATGATTTGTCTAGTTTGTTGTTTAGACCTTGTTTATCAACTTGAATGCTTACTATATGACATAATAATACTATGTGCTATGGTTTTCATTTTTTTTGACTTTTTCTGAATTTTTATGCCCATTTGATCTTGGTCAAATCCTAGGCTTAACCAATATTTAAACAAGTTTAAAACATGAAAATGAAAAGGTAAGCCTGCATGTATCCTTCTTAGTCACTCCAAAATGAAGCTTTTGGGAAGGATTTTGAAATTTCCATGTTTGAAATCCAAAACGACTTCGATCTCTTCGTGCTTGACTTCATAAGACAAAGTTTAGGGATAGGGGTAGAAACATGATTTTTCTGGTTTGAATATGTCTAGACCTTGTTTACCAACTTGATCGAGTGCTTACTATATGACATAAGAAGGCTATATGCTTTGGTTTTTCATTTTTTTTGAAATTTTATGCCCATTTGAATCTTGATCAAATCCTAGGTACAGTTTGACCAAGATTTGAACAATTTTAAAACATGAAAATAAAAGGTAAGCCCGACCTGGATCCTTTAGTCACTCTAAAATGAAGCTTTTGGGGGGTTCTTGAAATTTCCAAGTTTGAAACCCAAAACCACTTCTCTTCATGCTTGACTACACATAAGACAGAGTTTAGGGTTAGGGGTAGATACATGATTTTTCTTGTTTGAATATATCTAGACCTTGTTTATATCAACTTTAATGCTAACTATATATGACATAAGAAAACTATGTGCTTTGGTTTTTAATTTTTCTGTTTTTTTATTTTGATAGATGCACATTTGAATCTTTGTCAAATCCTAGGTTTGACCAAGATTTAAACAAGTATAAAACATGAAAATGAAAAGGGGAAGCCTGTATCCTTTCTTAGTCACTCTAAAATGAAGTTTTTGGGATGTTCTTGAAATTTTCATGTTTGAAACCCAAAACCACTTCTCTTCATGCTTGACTTCATAAGATAGAGTTTAGGGGCTAGCTAGGGGATAGATACATGATTTGCCTAGGTTTGAATATGCATGTCCAAACCTAGCTTGTTTATCAACTTGAATGCTTACTATATGACATAAGAAGACTATATGCTTTTGTTTTTCATTTTTCTGATTTTTTTAAAATTTTATGCCCATTTGAATCTTTTGGTCAAATCCTTGGTTTAATTTGACACGGATTTAAACAAGTTTAAAATATGAAAATGAAAAGGTGGTAAGCAGGCATGTATCCTTCTTATATATATTAGTCACTCTAAAATGAAGCTTTTGGGAGGTTTTTGAAATTTCCATGTTTGAAACCCAAAACCACTTCTCTTCATGTTGTTGACTTCATAAGATAGAGTTTAGGGGTTAGGGGTATATATACATGACTTGTCTTGTTTGAATATGTGTCTAGACCTTGTTTATCAACTTTAATGCTTACTATATGACATAAGAACACTATGCGCTTTAATTTGGTTTTTAATTTTTTTAAATTTTGATGCACATTTTGAATCTTGGTCAAATCCTAGGTTTGACCGAGATTTGAACAAGTTTAAAACAAGAAAATAAAAGGTAAGCCCGCCAGACTGGATCCTTTCTTAGTCACTCTATAATGAAGCTTTTAGGGGGGTTGTTGAAAATGTAAGCATGTATCCTTCTTAGTACGTCACACCACAATGAAGCTTTTGGGAGGGTTTTTGAAATGTCCATGTTTGAAACCCAAAACGACTTCTCTTCGTGCTTGACTTCATAATTAAGACAAAGTTTAGGGTTAGGGGTATATAGATACATGATTTTTCTGGTTTGAATATGTCTAGACTTTGTTTATCAACTAGCTTGAGTGCTTACTATATGGCATATATAAGAAGCTAGGCTATGTGCTTTGGTTTTTCATTTTTTTTGAATTTTTATGCCCATTTGAATCTTGGTCAAATCCTAGGTACGTACGGTTTGACCAAGATTTGAACATGTTTAAAACATGAAAATAAAAGGTAAGCATGGATCCTTCTTAGTCACTCTAAAATGAAGCTTTTGGGAGGTTTTTGAAATTTCCATGTTTGAAACCCAAAACCACTTCTCTTCATGCTTGGCTTCGTAAGATAGAGTTTAGGGTTTGGGGTAGATACGTACATGATTTTTCTAAGTATTTTTACACCCATTTGAATCTTCGTCAAATCCTAAGTTTGACCAAGATTTGAACAAGTTTAAAAACATGAAAATGAAAAGGGTAAGCCTGGATCCTTGTTTACGGTTAGGGGGTAGATACGTACATGATTTTTCTAAGTATTTTTACGCCCATTTGAATCTTCGTCAAATCCTAAGTTTGACCAAGATTTGAACAAGTTTAAAAACATGAAAATGAAAAGGGTGTAAGCCTGGATCCTTGTTTAGGGTTAGGGGGTAGATACAAGATTTTTGTGGTTTGAATATGGCAGACCTTGTTTATCACCTTGATATATGACATAGGAAGACGGTGTGCTTTTGTTTTTCTTTTTTTTTTGAATTTTTATGCCCATTTGAATCTTGGTCAAGTCATAGGTTTGACCAAGATTTAAACATGTTTAAAACATGAAAATGAAAAAGTAAGCCTGGATCCTTCTTAGTCACTCCAAAATGTACCAATTGATAAATGAGTTAACTTGGCTTCATGGAAAAAATAATGTCATGTAAATGATTTAACTTGGCTTTCGTACCCTTGAATCCATAGGAAACTTTGTATAAATGTAGTAGTATAATAATCAACCGAGTTTTTACATCAACAGGTCTGTCACTTACGTGTGGTGCCCATGCGTGAGGTCCCACACTTCAGTGAGCACAAGTCACGTGCAATAGGTACGCAAACTCCCAGCCATTTTCTTTGTCAAGAGAAGACGCATCAGGATGCGTATTGGAAGTATGTGGGTCCTTCTGGATCCTTCGGTTGTCCCTCTCACAAAAAAAAACAAATCTCTCTCATTCTCGGCCTCGCTCGACTCGCTCGCTCGCTCGCACCTCCTGCTCACTGACAAACCCTGCACAAAAGTCAACATCATCACCCGAAAAAGGGGAGACACCATAATTCTCTCCCTTCTTCTCTCCTTCCGAGTGATCCCTCTTCCTCCGAGTTTCACTCGACGGGCAAACACACATGTGCTGCATAATAATAAAAAAGTAGAAAAATCGACCTACGAATCTATGATTAAATAGGTTAAACTAGGGTTTTGCCCACTACTATACAGATCAAGTTCAGAAATATCCAACTACTAGTTCGATTTTGGGCTACTAATATAAAATTAAAATAAGTTGAACTAGTATTCCTCTAAAAAAATCATTTTGGTATGCATTGTTTGATACTTTTCATAGCTATAGTGCATCACAAATTTATGATTTCATGCTTTGCTTTGCCAAATTCGATTTTTTCTAACCACCTTCTCTTTGATTTCAAATTTAGGTCAAACTATCGATGCCTACTATGTGTTCTACTTGAATTGGATGCAGCGTGCGCACATGTTTTGCCATCGTTCTGGGCTTCCACACATCTTTGGGGCATCCAAGTATTTAAGTTACCTTGTTTTTTTGAATTGTAATTCATACCCTTCCTCCCAATTTTTATGCACATTTGAATCTTGGTCAAATCCTAAGTTTGACCAAGATTTGAACAAGTTTAAAACATGAAAATGAAAAGGTAAGCCTGAATCCTTCTTAGTCACTCAAAAATGAGAAGCTTTTGGGAGTTTTTTGAAATTTCCATGTTTGAAACCCAAAACCACTTCTCTTCATGCTTGACTTCATAAGACAGAGTTTAGGGTTAGGGGGTAGATACATGATTTGTCTAGTTTGTTGTTTAGACCTTGTTTATCAACTTGAATGCTTACTATATGACATAATAATACTATGTGCTATGGTTTTCATTTTTTTTGACTTTTTCTGAATTTTTATGCCCATTTGATCTTGGTCAAATCCTAGGCTTAACCAATATTTAAACAAGTTTAAAACATGAAAATGAAAAGGTAAGCCTGCATGTATCCTTCTTAGTCACTCCAAAATGAAGCTTTTGGGAAGGATTTTGAAATTTCCATGTTTGAAATCCAAAACGACTTCGATCTCTTCGTGCTTGACTTCATAAGACAAAGTTTAGGGATAGGGGTAGAAACATGATTTTTCTGGTTTGAATATGTCTAGACCTTGTTTACCAACTTGATCGAGTGCTTACTATATGACATAAGAAGGCTATATGCTTTGGTTTTTCATTTTTTTTGAAATTTTATGCCCATTTGAATCTTGATCAAATCCTAGGTACAGTTTGACCAAGATTTGAACAATTTTAAAACATGAAAATAAAAGGTAAGCCCGACCTGGATCCTTTAGTCACTCTAAAATGAAGCTTTTGGGGGGTTCTTGAAATTTCCAAGTTTGAAACCCAAAACCACTTCTCTTCATGCTTGACTACACATAAGACAGAGTTTAGGGTTAGGGGTAGATACATGATTTTTCTTGTTTGAATATATCTAGACCTTGTTTATATCAACTTTAATGCTAACTATATATGACATAAGAAAACTATGTGCTTTGGTTTTTAATTTTTCTGTTTTTTTATTTTGATAGATGCACATTTGAATCTTTGTCAAATCCTAGGTTTGGCCAAGATTTAAACAAGTATAAAACATGAAAATGAAAAGGGGAAGCCTGTATCCTTTCTTAGTCACTCTAAAATGAAGTTTTTGGGATGTTCTTGAAATTTTCATGTTTGAAACCCAAAACCACTTCTCTTCATGCTTGACTTCATAAGATAGAGTTTAGGGGCTAGCTAGGGGATAGATACATGATTTGCCTAGGTTTGAATATGCATGTCCAAACCTAGCTTGTTTATCAACTTGAATGCTTACTATATGACATAAGAAGACTATATGCTTTTGTTTTTCATTTTTCTGATTTTTTTTAAAATTTTATGCCCATTTGAATCTTTTGGTCAAATCCTTGGTTTAATTTGACACGGATTTAAACAAGTTTAAAATATGAAAATGAAAAGGTGGTAAGCAGGCATGTATCCTTCTTATATATATTAGTCACTCTAAAATGAAGCTTTTGGGAGGTTTTTGAAATTTCCATGTTTGAAACCCAAAACCACTTCTCTTCATGTTGTTGACTTCATAAGATAGAGTTTAGGGGTTAGGGGTATATATACATGACTTGTCTTGTTTGAATATGTGTCTAGACCTTGTTTATCAACTTTAATGCTTACTATATGACATAAGAACACTATGCGCTTTAATTTGGTTTTTAATTTTTTTAAATTTTGATGCACATTTTGAATCTTGGTCAAATCCTAGGTTTGACCGAGATTTGAACAAGTTTAAAACAAGAAAATAAAAGGTAAGCCCGCCAGACTGGATCCTTTCTTAGTCACTCTATAATGAAGCTTTTAGGGGGGTTGTTGAAAATGTAAGCATGTATCCTTCTTAGTACGTCACACCACAATGAAGCTTTTGGGAGGGTTTTTGAAATGTCCATGTTTGAAACCCAAAACGACTTCTCTTCGTGCTTGACTTCATAATTAAGACAAAGTTTAGGGTTAGGGGTATATAGATACATGATTTTTCTGGTTTGAATATGTCTAGACTTTGTTTATCAACTAGCTTGAGTGCTTACTATATGGCATATATAAGAAGCTAGGCTATGTGCTTTGGTTTTTCATTTTTTTTGAATTTTTATGCCCATTTGAATCTTGGTCAAATCCTAGGTACGTACGGTTTGACCAAGATTTGAACATGTTTAAAACATGAAAATAAAAGGTAAGCATGGATCCTTCTTAGTCACTCTAAAATGAAGCTTTTGGGAGGTTTTTGAAATTTCCATGTTTGAAACCCAAAACCACTTCTCTTCATGCTTGGCTTCGTAAGATAGAGTTTAGGGTTTGGGGTAGATACGTACATGATTTTTCTAAGTATTTTTACACCCATTTGAATCTTCGTCAAATCCTAAGTTTGACCAAGATTTGAACAAGTTTAAAAACATGAAAATGAAAAGGGTAAGCCTGGATCCTTGTTTACGGTTAGGGGGTAGATACGTACATGATTTTTCTAAGTATTTTTACGCCCATTTGAATCTTCGTCAAATCCTAAGTTTGACCAAGATTTGAACAAGTTTAAAAACATGAAAATGAAAAGGGTGTAAGCCTGGATCCTTGTTTAGGGTTAGGGGGTAGATACAAGATTTTTGTGGTTTGAATATGGCAGACCTTGTTTATCACCTTGATATATGACATATGAAGACGGTGTGCTTGTTTTTCTTTTTTTTTGAATTTTTATGCCCATTTGAATCTTGGTCAAGTCATAGGTTTGACCAAGATTTAAACATGTTTAAAACATGAAAATGAAAAAGTAAGCCTGGATCCTTCTTAGTCACTCCAAAATGTACCAATTGATAAATGAGTTAACTTGGCTTCATGGAAAAAATAATGTCATGTAAATGATTTAACTTGGCTTTCGTACCCTTGAATCCATAGGAAACTTTGTATAAATGTAGTAGTATAATAATCAACCGAGTTTTTACATCAACAGGTCTGTCACTTACGTGTGGTGCCCATGCGTGAGGTCCCACACTTCAGTGAGCACAAGTCACGTGCAATAGGTACGCAAACTCCCAGCCATTTTCTTTGTCAAGAGAAGACGCATTTTATGCCCATTTGAATCTAGATCAAATCCTAGATACTGTTTTGGGTGATTTGTCATTCAAAAATTTGGTATCATTCGGATCGGAGGAAGTATAGTTGGAGATGAATGGCCCACCAAGTCTCTGCCTTGAAGTTTGCTCTTTGACTAGTATTACTACTCGCGAGGTGCCGAGGAGACGGGGAGGCCAAATTTAAGAACTAACCTTTGCTCTTGCCGTCTTCCTCAGTTCACCACTTTGTTTACCTCTTGGAATACTACTTCGCCACCATGACCGGGAGCAAGTCTCGCCACAGAAGGGCTCGTGCGGCTGCGGCGAAGCTGAGGGAATCCCAGCAATGGCGTCCCTGTGCTGCTGTCGAGGTGCCTTCTGCGCAAGAGTCTTCAAGGGCGTCGCAGCCCGCGACTGCTACCTTCAGGCGATCCTCCGTTCTTGCGCATCTTTCTATGTCTTTCACAACTTATCATCCCCTCCTTTTCTTACCTTCTCTCAATCGTATATTCAGGTCGGGCGGCCTTAGTTTTCCCGCAGCCCTCCTGCCTGCGGAAACATCTTCCACGGAGCCAAGTTCTCAAAGCAGCGAGGTATAGACATTCGTGCAAATTGGGATTCCCATTTTCTCTTTCTTGGTACTTCTCTGGGTACACTTCTGATTTTGTGCTCCATCCCCATCTGATAGAAGCCCCGCTACGAGATCGGTCCCATTTTAGAAATGGTTATGGGCGATTTCTGCGTCGAGACGGCGGACAGAAGCGCCCTCGCCGATGAGTGCATGAGACTTTATTCTGAGCTCGCCACTGAGAAGATCCGGATTCGCATTCTCGACGATATCGCCATGAAATCGTTCACTGCGAGTAATGAGATCCAGCGGCGGAGCCTCGGCCAGGCGGAGACCATGGACAAACTCGCCGGACTGATCCTGAACCTCACGGTTAGGACGGACAAACTAGAGGCCGAGCTGTCACAGGAGAAGGCTCTCAACTCCGAGCTGAAGCGTCAAGCAGGCTCAAGGTAGATCTTGACCAGGTCACTGTGTACCACTAGCTGCAATCCTTGATGACTGTTGTGTCACCTGGCTTCCGAGTTTCTGAAGGTTAATTTTCGAAATTTTGTTCGTAAAATTGGCCTGTGGAAATGTAAACTAACTAGTACTCTTACTTTATTATATTAGTACTTGTGTCAATGTAGTAGTTGTGTCTGAGTCGAGTCAATGTTGAGTCGTTCTCGTTGAGTCACCTAGTCTTCTATTATATACTAAAAGCAAAATAAGATGTTTTAATTTTAAATAGAGACACAAGGTTAATCCACATCATCTTAATTATTATTAATCGTTGGATCTGTAATTTGTGACTAGGATTTACTAATAGATGAATATAACGTAAACGTACACATGTGTAACACGAACTCAAACTTGACACGATCTATTTTTTTTTATTTGGTGCGGGAAAGTCTAAGGTTGCACGTAAAAGTGTAGTTTTGGGAAAAACATGGAAACAGAGTCTGTTGCCCATACGAGTTAAACGTACACATGTGTAACACGAACTCAAACTTGACACGATCTATTTTTTTTATTTGGCGCGGGAAAGTCTAAGGTTGCACGTAAAAGTGTAGTTTGGGGAAAAACATGGAAACAGAGTCTGTTGCCCATACGAGTTTAACATATGTTGTTTTCTTTCTTTGACCGTAAGAATCCTATCAGATTCTGTCAAAAAGAAAAGAATCCTATCAGATCACGTTTAAATGGGATCTAGATTGAGCCATATATTTACGTGCATGTGACCTATCCCGTCACGTTTAGACCAGTTTTTTTGAAAGTTTAGATGAGTTATCTGTGTATTATCCTAGCGTCGGACTGTGTCGTGTGCATACATATTCTGAACCACACGTGCATGACAAGGTTTTTAAACTAGGACGTGTAATATTTTAAAATTAGAATTCATTTTTTTAGTAACCACATGAGCTGAGCGAGAGTGCCGGCGAGGAGGACGTGTTATGCGTCGAGCTACTACGGTCGTCCTGCCGTCGAGCCGGGTAGCCTGGAAGATGAGGATGTACGCTAAATAGTGTGAAGTGGTTTATACTACATGAATTGAGTGTACTTAAACAAATCGAAAGAAAAAAGGTTACCCTCACTCTCGAGAAGGATATAGCAGATTTTTAAAATTGGGACGTTTCTTTACACCTACACTAAATAGTGTATAGATTCATCAAAATTTAAAAAGAATTGCGACATCTTTTTCTGAACAAGGTAGTACAAAGTAGAGCACATGTATGTACTCCCTCCGTTTGTTAATGTATGACATTTAAACAAGCTAGATTGGCTAGCTAAAACGTCTAATATTTATAAACAGAGGAAGTATGATATAAAAAAATATTATCTAAAAATATTGAGCACGCATCTTGCTCCACAATTATCTTGCTCGATAGTTAGATACGAAGTTTTTCCCCAAACTTCATTTGTAGGTAATACGGTTGGTCATTGCCATAATCATATACACTCATGGTAACCACATGCTATCCTGTGTTCGTCACACACAAACATTCCATCTGGTCTATCCCAAATCATTCTAAATCAGTTATTATGAGAGAAGGGTGTAATTGGTTCTGAAGAGTGAATAAGTTCCAATTAGACCAATTATTTTCGATAGAGTGCTGTGTTTCGAAGAAACATGTTAGAAAAATCTCTATAGATGATTATAAATACATTATTATATGATTTTGGATTTAAAGCTCACCGCCATGTTTAGCTACGTTTATTTATGAAAATTTTACAAAGTGTAATATCTAGATAGTCATGTCCCACTTCTAAGTCGGCTACACAAGTTTATGGTTATACTAATTGGGACTCCGGGTCAGAGGGTACGACGCGGTAAATAAAAAACAATTATATCCGGGTGAGAGTACTATTTTGCGTGGATTTAAGTGGTTTTATCAAAATTTCCACAGGCGTATGGATATAGAATCAGGACAAGATTGCTCCATTGTACCTTAAGTGTTAGTTTTAGAAAGATCATGTCAACAATATTGGAGTTCTTATTTGGAATCAAACTCATAGGCACATAAGTAATCCACTAGCATAGTTGGATTAAATAGAAGAGAGAGTAAGGACAATATGTATATGGAGGTAGTTCGTCGGTCTATTATTAGAGAGAATAATGATGTAAGTGTAAGAGTAGCAATAACAATAGGTTGTTTTGTCACGATAAAAATCCACTAATGCAAGGCTACACCTTCAATATTTAGTCATCAAACCAGTGGAATTTTAAATACCAAAAACTCAAATATAAATTGTAGAATATGTGACATGGTATTCTTGGAAATGTCATAGTAACTATTCATGGTAAATCAAAATTGCGAGGGCCATCTTGCTAGTATCTATAATATCTAAATAGGAACAAGAAATCCAAAATTTTCAAATTCTGGCAAAAATTAGAACTTCTCAGGAAAATCTATTTTTTTATAGGAAATCAAAAACACTGAAACGAGTATACTATTTTAATTTGAGCCATTTATGTGCAGATTTGCATAAAAAGACTGACATTTTCCCTAAACTTTGTATATTGTGAAGTCAAGCATGGAGAGAAGTGGTTTTGGGTTTCAAACATCCTTTTCATTTTCTTGTCTTAAACTTGTTTAAATCTTGATCAAACCTAAGATTTGACCAAAAGATTCAAACATGCATAAATTCAAAAAAATCAGAAAAATGAAAAAACAAAAGCATATAGTCTTCTTATGTCATATAGTAAGCATTCAAGTTGATAAACAAGGTCTAGACATATTCAAACCAGAAAAATCATGTATATATCTACCCCTAACCCTAAACTCTGTCTTATGAAGAGAAGTGGTTTTGGGTTTCAAACATGGAAATTTGAAGAACCTCCCAAAAGCTTCATTTTAGATTGTGACTAAGAAGGATCCAGGCTTACCTTTTCACTTTCATGTTCTAAACTTGTTTAAATCCTAGTCAAACCTAGGATTTCACAAAGATTCAAATATATGGGTATAAAATACAAAAAAATAGAAAAATGAAAAACGAAAGCACATAGTCTTCTTATGTCATATAGTAAGCATTAAAGTTGATAAACAAGGTCTAGACATATTCAAACTAGACAAATCATGTATCTCCCCCTAACCCCTAAACTTTGTATTATGAAGTCAAGCATGAAGAGAAGTGGTTTTGGGTTTCAAACATGGAAATTTCAAAAACCTCTTAAAAATTCATTTTAGAGTGACTAAGAAGGATGCAAGCTTCCCTTTTCACTTGCATGTCTTAAACTTGTTTAAATCTGGGTCAAACCTAAGATTTGACCAAAAGATTCAAACGGGCATAAAATTCAAAAAAATCAGAAAAATGAAAAACAAAAGCATATAGTCTTCTTGTGTCATATAGTAAGCATTCAAGTTGATAAACAAGGTCTAGACATATTCAAACCAGAAAATCATGTATATATCTACCCCTAACCCTAAACTCTGTATTATGAAGTCAATCATGAAGAGAAGTGGTTTTGGGTTTCAAACATGGATATTTCAAGAACCTCCCAAAAGCTTCATTTTAGAGTGTGACTAAGAAGGATCCAGGCTTACCTTTTTCATTTTCATGTACTAAACTTGTTTAAATCCTGGTCAAACCTAGGATTTCACAAAGATTCAAATATATGTGTATAAAATATAAAAAATAGAAAAATGAAAACCAAAGCACATAGTCTACTTATGTCACATAGTAAGCATTCAAGTTGATAAACAAGGTCTAGACATATTCAAACCAGAAAAATCATGTATATATCTACCCCTAACCCTAAACTCCGTCTTATGAAGTTAATCATGAAGAGAAGTGGTTTTGGGTTTCAAACATTGGAATTCCAAGAACCTCCCAAAAGCTTCATTTTAGAGTGTGACTAAGAAGGATCCAAGCTTACCTTTTCATTTTCATGTTCTAAACTTGTTTAAATCCTGGTCAAAACTAGGATTTCACAAAGATTCAAATATATGGGTATAAAATTCAAAAAAATAGAAAAATGAAAAACCAAAGCACATAGTCTTCTTATGTCATATAGTAAGCATTAAAGTTGATAAACAAGGTCTAGACATATTCAACCTAGACAAATCATGTATCTACCCCCTAACCCCTAAACTCTGTCTTATGAAGTCCAACATGAAGAGAAGTGGTTTTGGGTTTCAAACATGGAAATTTCAAAAACCTCTTACAAAATTCAGTTTAGAGTGACTAATTAAGAAGGATGCATTCTCCCCTTTTCATTTTCATGTCTTAAACTTGTTTAAATCTTGGTCAAACCTAAGATTTGACCAAAAGATTCAAACGGGCATAAAAAAATCAGAAAAATGAAAACCAAAGCACATAATTTTCTTATGTCATATAGTAAGCATTCAAGTTGATAAACAAGGTCTAGACATATTCAAACCAGAAAATCATGTATATATCTACCCCTAACCCTAAACTCTGTCTTATGAAGTCAATCATGAAGAGAAGTGGTTTTGGGTTTCAAACATGGAAATTTCAAGAACCTCCCAAAAGCTTCATTTTAGAGTGACTAAGAAGGATCCAGGCCTACCTTTTCATTTTCATGTTTTAAACTTGTTTAAATCCTGGTCAAACCTAGGATTTGACAAAGATTCGAATATATGGGCAAAAAATTCAAAAAAAATAGAAAAATGAAAAACCAAAGCACATAGTCTCCTTGTGTCATATAGTAAGCATTAAAGTTGACAAAAAAGGTCTAGATATATGCAAACTAGACAAATCATGTATCTACCCCCTAACCCCTAAACTCTGTCTTATGAAGTCAAGCATGAAGAGAAGTCGTTTTGGGTTTCAAACATGGAATTTTCAAGAACATCCCAAAAGCTTCATTTTAGAGTGACTAAGAAGGATCCATGATTACCTTTTCATTTTCATGTTTTAAACTTGTTTAATCTTGGTCAAACCTAGGATTTGACCAAGATTCAAATGGGCACAAAATTTAAAAAATCAGAAAAATGAAAAACCAAAGTACATAGTCTTCTTATGTCATGTAGTAAGCATTCAAGTTGATAAAATGGTTCATGCCGGCGTCTTAGCTGCTAAAAAAAATTATACACCAATTGATTTGACGAATTGATGATTTACTCTAGTCTGCTTCTAGACCATGCAGCTAGCGAGTATTCATATGTACTGCATGGAGCCCCCAACTTTTGACTTCCCGTGTCGGAAAAGGCCTGTCTAATAATGTGGGGCAGTGAGGTATCCCGAAGTATCTAGAGGGTTCCAGTGTTTCAGGCTTTCAGCATCGCCAGTCCAAGGGAAGGATGGGTGACGAATCCGTGCATTCACAGCCGTTTAGATCTGAAGAGTCCTTGTATGATGAGCGGTAGATAGCACCTCTAAGCTGCAAATCAACAGCTTCAATTACTTCAAATGAGCATTGGCCGGAACGCTGACAGAGTGAAAAAATTCAATTTCAAAAACTCATGTATAGAATAGAAAAAAATAAAAAACATGTAGATAGAATAGAGGTATAGATAGATTAGCCCAAAAAAGAAGAGGACGGGGAAATTTCGAACGCTCGCCTTTAACTCAGCACAGCAGACACCTCCCTCGCGCTCCTAAACTTTCGAACGCGCGCCCAATATTTCGAACGCTCGCCTTTAACTCAGCACCCAGCCCACCTTGTTCTTCTCTAGACACCTCCTTCGGCGCCCTGTTCTTCTCTAGACACACCCTCGGTGAACCAGGCCGCGCACCAAAACTTCCCCACGCTGTCTATCAGCCGCGTCAGCCGGCGACTGCTGGTGGCGCCGTTCTTCTCCAGCCGCACCGGCAGGCGCGGTCAGCTGGTAGATCCTCACGGTATGCATGCTATCTTCAGGCCTGGGCAAGTACGATTCATTATAGCTCAATCGAAGTCAGTCGCCGTCGCCCAGCCCTTATAAGTTCGTTAGTTCGTTCGAATCGATCGGTTGATATTGTTTTCCTCTCGATGTGTTTGTTTGACATTGTTTTCCGCTTTACCTATTTGCTCGAATTCGTTCGTACTGTACACTGTACTGCTCACCATTGCCCAATGTTTGTAGTCGTCGCTTGGTGCCAGTCCTCTATGGACCTGTTTGTAATCTTATTACTTCTGGGTTCTTTGCACTGCTAATACATCGGTGGATTTACGGCCAAAAAGAAGAAAGAATTTGTTGGTATTATATTGCTTTCGATTGATCTGTTCGCCCCCAAGCTTTTACAGAAGCCGCAAGAGATTCAAGGATGAAATGGCTCTCCTTGTTTGCAGTGGCGGATCTACAGGGTATGCCGTATATGCCACGGCATACCCTGCGTCCAAGCCGTGCAAGATCTTTGATAGTTTAATGAGCTGAGCAATTAATCAAGATGAGTGATGTATATGTATACATGCGGTGCTAATACATGTGGCGTGCAGCCATGCGAACACTGAGCTAGTGCATGTAACCGATTGATTAGACATCCGATTGATTAATGCATTGGCTTTAGCCAACAGTCTACTTGCATGTTTTTCAAGATGTGCGATTTTGTCTCGCGTGTAAGCCTACAAGGCCAGCTATGGCCATGCACCATGACCTGATTAGATATCATGATTAATCAAAGGAAATATCTTGCTACTGTATATACGATTAATCAACTGATAATTAATCTTTGGTAGTCAAGTATATGATTAATTATATATATTTAGTGAGAATTCAGTTCAAAATTAGAGCACCCCGTCAACGGTGCATTTTTCAACAATTTACATTTTGATTATATGCAAAATCTGTTTTATTTAATCATTTTGACATACTCCCTTCAATCCAAATTAATTGACTCAACTTTGTCTAGATACTGATGTATCTTAGACAAGTTTGTTGAGTAGATACATTTATATCTAGACAAATTTGAGTTAATTAGTATGAATCCGAGAAAGTATTTTATTTAATTATTTTTATTAGGACAAAAGAAATTCAATAGAAACTCCAAAATTTTGTTGTGTCATACCCTTTCCTAAAATCCTAGGTCCGCCACTGCTTGTTTGTAAGGCAAAGAGGAAATCATATCATGGCTTATCATCATGGGTATAACCTTTTTAGCTAGATTTTGCTGTTTGGGATCTATGATCCTTTTAGTTGCTGCTCTCCAGTAACATTTTCCCTCTTTTTTATTACAGTGAAAAATACACAGCGAGGAAACCACTGTCCAGCCTAAAAAAAATAGACCTCAGTTGGTTTGCTGAAATCGGCTCAAATAACGTGGCATTTAGTTATATAGTTTTATATTCGACCTGTTTGCTCAGATATGTTGGTTTACGTTCATACGCAACCTGTTGGGCAAGTATGGACACAGCTTCAGTGACTTTCAGGTCAAAATTCCAGCGGTTGAGTGATTTTTGGTTGGATCCATTCCTGTGCGTTCGATCGGCTTTTGATGGCTGTTATTGAGACAAAGTCATGGCTGGACTTTTGACGCAGCTCCAGTGACGTTCAGCTAGGTCAAAAGCCCAGCGTTGACTTTGGTTCAATATCAGCCATCCAAAGCCAATCGAACACACATGAATGTATCCAACCAAAAATCACTCTACAATAAGTCGTTTCCAGACAAAAACAATGTTTATTCCCAAACTATTTTTTTTGAATCCGACCAATCTTTCCCGGAATGCAGAAGAAATATATAAGATTTACTGGAATGTTGTTCTTTTTACTGGACAGTTTGAATTTTAAGTTTAAAGTTGGTTGTAAAACATAAAATGAGGTTTATTGATAAACAATATGGCTGAATCTGATGAAACTCCCCCAGAATGCATAACCCGACATATAAGATTTACTGGATTTTTGTTTCAAAAACTTCTAGGCAGTACGAATTTTAAGTTTAAAATTTTCTCGTGAAACTTAAAATGGGTAAATTTTGGATCCATTCTCGTGCGTTCGATTGGCTTTTGATGGCTGTTATTGAAACAAGTGTTAATTGGTTCTATGCCACTCCTCAATTCACAAGTTGTGTTTATGCCATTACAAAAACTGAAGTTGTGTTTATGCCACTCTCAATTCTCAATATCCCCTTCTATATATGCCATTTTCAATACTCCACTATAATAAATATAGCATATCTATGATAGTACTCTATGATACCACCCACTATGCACCCATGTTCCAAACACCACTCCCGCTGACTGTACCTTATTGTATCGAGCGATAAGCTTGATGAGCAACCCAAACAAACAAACAAAAAGACTGTACCTTATTGTACTTGCTCTTACCCGTATCTTCTCTTTCTTTTTCATCGCGAGTGCAGCTAATTCAGTTAGTCTTCCAATGAATATTAATATTTTGTCTCAATGATGTCATGTTTCGACTAACAATTAGCACTTTTGAATTCTTAGATTGCTTTTTCACACGATGCACTTCTTTTAATTTATTTTACCACATTTCAATGTGAACCTTGACCAAATAAATAGGACAACAATATCACGATCATATAATACATAAGCAGCATTGTTAGAATCGTGTTGGAAAATACTTTCTAATGATACCAGTTTTATATCAATTTTTTTATATACTTCATCCTGAAAAATATGTTTCAACTTCATCAAAACTTGCATGTATCTGCAAACTAAACTCATCTAAATACATGTATATCTACATAAAATTGAAACATCATTTTTAAATAGAGAGATATAGATTAATATTTTTTCGAAGATAAAATACGAAAAACAAGGGTGCATTGTTTATTGAAATGGAGTGAGTAGTATATATAAAATCATTTTAGTTGCCAATGATCATGTTGAGGGCCTCTATTTCTTGTTTTGCTCAGGCCCTCCGTATTCTCAGGTACGGCCCTGGTGGTCTATGAACCTGTATGTAATCTTATTACTTTTGGCTTCTTTGCACTGCTAATAGATCGGCGGAATTACGGCAAAAAAGAAGAAAGAATGTGTTGGTATTGTATTGCTTTCGATAGATCTGTTCGCCCCTCCCCCCCAAGCATTTATAGATGGCACAAGAGATTCAAGGATGAAATTGCTCTCCTTGTTCATAAGGCAAAGAGGAAATCATATCATGGGTAGAACATTATATATATATTTTGCTGCTTGGGATCTATGATCCTTTTAGTTGCTGCTCTCCAGCAACTTTTGTACATATTTCCCTCTTTTTATTAATAAAAAAATACAAAGTGGGGAAACCCAGTGGTCAGCCTAAAAAAATCTGTTCGCTAGGTAGCCGTAGTTTTGCACTCAGTTTGTTTGCTGAAATCGGCTCAAATAATGTAGCATTTATAGTTTTATATTCGACCTGTTTGCTCAGGTATGCTTGCTTACATTCGTAGGTGACCTGTTTGTTGAAATAGCTTATCGCTTCTCTGACCATCTATCTCCTCAACAGATGGACAGAACTTGGATATTATTTGACTCATTAACCACACCAACATATTTGAGTGGTATTGAAGACTTCATGAAGCACGTTAGTGATTTTACTGACGGCGACAAGACAAAGGAAGTGATTTGTCCATGCCGCGTATGTTTGAATATTGGGTCCAAGCCTCAACATGTAGTCTCAGATCATTTATTCGTTTATGGGATGGACCAGACATATATCAGGTGGATTAACCATGGTGAACACTATGATCAGCCTGACATTATTGATCCTCTTTATTCTGATGGTTATCAGCCTGAAGATCTCGTCCAGGATGAGGCTACTGCTAATTTGTTACGGGATCTGTATCCATATGCAAGCCAACAGCCCCATGCTTATCACAAAAAGCCTCTTTTCCATGACCTGATAGAAGATGCTAAGCGCTTAGTGGCCCCTGGTTCTGTTGTGTCAAGATTCGAATTAATTGTGAAATTACTTCATGACAAGTCATACCAGGGGATTACCAATAAAGCGTTCAATGCAGTTGCGAAGACATACAGCGATGCACTCCCTGGGGCTGGACTGCCAAAATCCTTTTATGAGGTGAAGCAGTACATCAAGGTACTGGGACTTGGATATGAGAAGATTGATTTTTGCAAAAATAACTGTGCACTGTTTTGGATGGAGTATAATGACCTCGATGAATGTCCAGTATGTAAGGAATCAAGATGGAAACATGATGGAGCTGGTGGTAAGAAAAAGATTCCTTGGAAGGTTCTGAGATACTTTCCACTTGTACAAAGATTGCAGAGGTTGTTTGCTTCAGAACAAACATCTCGGGAAACAAGATGGCACAAAGAGATTCTCACGCCCGACCCTGATTTACTGAGGCATCCTGCTGATGGCGATGAATGGAAGCAATTCGACCTGGATCATCCAGATTTTGCTGCAGATCCAAGGAACCTGAGACTTGGCCTTGCTACAGATGGATTCAACCCATTTGGCAACATGAGCAACTCGTATAGCATGTGGCCAGTACTAGTTACACCTTACAACCAGGCTCCCTGGACATGCACCGATCAGTCGAACTGTATGATGGCCTTACTCATCCCAGGTCCCAAATCTCCTGGGAAGGATTTTGATGTGTTCATGCAGCCTCTTATTAGAGACTTGCAAACATTATGGGAGGGTGTCCCTACATGGGATGTGTGTCAACCTAAAGAACAAAATTTTCTATTACGTGCTGCTGTACTGTATTGCACCCATGATTATCCAGCTTTGGGCACTATGTCAGGCAGAGTAACATCAGGTTATAATGCATGTGTTCACTGTGATACTGATCAGCTGGCAGTGAGGATAATAAACAAGATATGCTATATGGGCCATCGCCGTTTCCTTCCATTAGATCACAGTTTCCGAAAAAATAGAAAAAAATTGCAATTTATTGGTGATCAGGCCTGTAAAAAGACTAAACCGCAGCACTTTAAGAGTCACGAGTTGGAGGCGCACCTAGAAGCGGTCAGAAATGTTAAACCAGGAAAACCACCAGCCGCCACAGCAGGTACAGGCGTACAGCAGAGAGCATAGAGCAACATCTCTAGTTATATTCCTTTATTTTTCATGTCTAAATTGTTGTATTTGTGTTTGCTTGTAGATGATGACAATGGACAAGAAGCTAGCTTCTGGAGTGTTCTTGAAGATATTGAGGAAGGCCTCGAGGTTAGCATCTATCTCTAATACTGTAGCATTTTCACTATACTACTATGATAGATGAATGGATCATCAGTTATTCACTTGCTTGTTTCGGACAAGATGATGATACTACTATGATAGATGAATGGATCATCAGTTATTCACTTGTTTCGGACAGGATGATGATACTTGTATAGAACAAGCTTTCAGTCTAATCTTTTCACCTTATGCAGGGCCTGAAGCTGTAATGTTTAGTGAGTCGCAGCCTGCACTTCAGTGCTTCTACAAGTCTGAAATGATGAAGCAAAGCTTGGAGTAAAGACTGCAATTTATCTTCATTTTCGGTTCATTCGAATTCTGTATTGTCATGAGTCATGACTCTTGTCATGTAATGGCTGAAGTTAAACTGCCAATTGATTTGTGTCATGTAATGGCTGAACTTAAACTGCTACTCCTACCATTTGTGTCATGTAATGGCTGAAACTTAAACTGCTATGTGTCCCTGTGCGGCTATGTGCCCAGTTTTCTCCTATTGATTTGCTGTCAATATTTTTAGCTAAGGTACTAGAGAAGTGCTGCTCAATTTTTTTTAGCCTATTGTCAGGGATGGGTAACCGCTGGTTAGCCGTTAACCCGATGGTGGTGGTTATGGTATGCAGTATGTCCCCGTGGCAGTTATCAGGGATGGGGACGGGAAGAACTTTGCCTCACGGGGACGGTTTTGGTTTAGTAATAACCAGCGGTTTCTCTCCCCGTTGCCAAATGGAGGTACAGCAGAGAAGAATACAGAAGATGCAGCAGCAGTAGTAGCAGATAGAAAAAGGAAGAAGAGACGAGATGAACTGAGTCTAGCAGCTACCAAAAGGAAGATGGGAGGTGAAATAGCAGCACGTACCAAGAGGAAGGAAATGGAAAATGATAGACCGAGAATATTTTATAAGCGCAGGACCACTCTTTGGGACTTGCCGTATTGGGCTGGTAAGAAGCTTCGGCATAATATTGATATCATGCACATGGAGAAGAATATATGTGACAGCATTGTCGGCACATTACTCAACATTCCATCCAAGACAAAAGATAGCTCAAATGCTAGGATTGATTGTGCAACATTGAATGTTAACAGGCACTTGCAACTGGATCGTAATGACAAAGTGAACAAAGGCAAGGAAAAACATTATAAATTTCGAGGCGCGGAATTCACATTGCCGATGCCTAAAAGGAGATTATTTTGTGAGTACCTCCGAGGTGTGATGTTCCCGTTCGGATTTGCTTCCAACATTGCAAATTGTCTCAATGCTGAAGGAAACAAGCTCCAAGGGTTGAAAACTCACGATTGTCACATCCTGCTGCAAAGGCTTTTAGCTATTGGCATTAAAGATTTAGTGAAGCCAAATATGTACAACGTGATTGCAGAGTTGGGAAGGTTCTTTAGGGAAATATGTAGTAAAACTCTAAGCAGAGCTGTTGTAGAACGTCTTAAGGTGGACATAGCAGTAATCCTGTGCAAGCTGGAGCTGATATATCCTCCAGCCTTCTTTGATGTGATGGTGCATTTGGCTGTTCATCTACCTGATGAGGCACTTTTAAGAGGTCCGGTACAGTATGGATGGATGTACCCTATAGAACGTCGACTGTGCACTTTCAAGAATACAGTTAGGAACAAAGCTAGACCGGAGGCTTGCATTGCAGTGGCGTATATTGCTGCTGAAGCATATACATTTGCCTCAAGATATATTCCTGATATTGAGACCAGATTCAATCGGGGTCGCAGAATTTTGGAAGTTGGAGGATCTGTTTTTAAACATGGTGTTGAGCTAATAGGAAAGAGGACCGAAAAAACATTAGAGCAGTCTGAATTTGAACAGCTGTCTTGGTATGTGCTGAATAATGCTACAGAGGCTGATGAATATGTTAAGTGAGTACTATGCACACGAACTACTCAGTTCCTCGCATATACTATGAACTTGTATCAAAATGAAATATATTCAGCTGACTTGGCTATGTTTTGCAGGTTGTACATGGAAACGAATGGAAAGCTATCGGCACGTGGGAGTGGGTTTCAGGACTGGTTTGAGAAATATGTAAGATGTTCAATTGCACTCTGACTTGTCTATGTGTTTTCACATGAGATGACCTCTTGTCTATTTTGTAATCGTAGATCTCGAAACTCCATGCGGAGAATCCAGGCGCTGTTAGTGCTGATCTCCTTGTCCTATCACGTGGTCCAGATAAGAGGGTGTTGGTAGCTGCAGCTTGCAATGCCAATGGTGTCCATTACAGCTCCTATGAGCGTGAACAACATTTGAAGACACGAAATAGTGGCATCACAATCCATAAGAATGGTCATGTTGACAAATTTGATCCAGTGTTGAACAGAGCCAGAAACATTTCAAAAACTTGAGCATGGAAGAGGCTAGGGGTAAATGCCCCAAGGCCAGCCGAGCCTATCGTAGGTGCCGTCCCGAGGAGGAAGTACCTTAATTTGGGGCGCGCGCGGACGCTGCGGTACCCCGAGCTCGAGACGCCGCCGTACCGGTAGCTCGACCCGCGACGAGGCATGGCGGCGGCGGCGGAAGCGGAGCGGCGGCGGCGGAAGGTAAAGCTCCTGCTGACAAACATATTAGGCACAAATGGGCAACCTTCAGTAACCCATGTTCCATTTTTTTTGTCAGGATAACCCCATGTACCACCTTCCCAATAGAAAAAGTACTGTTCAACCTTCCCCTGTTGGGCCCAATATTTCACTTTTGGGTTGCCAAGGAACATCTACATGGTAATTGTTATCGGTCTACTTGCTCCGGCCGTCGAAGCCCAATAACTTCAAATGGGCCTTTCTGCTCATGCAATTTCGGCCCTTTTCTAATGAAACACAGATCCTATGATTGGCAAAAAAAAAATACACGGAGATTCTACATAAAAGTTGTTTTTATTTATTTTGAATTATAGGGTTCCAATTTTTGAAACTGCTCATGCCCAATATGAAAATCCTTGATCGCTCCATACCCACATGGATAACGGTATTTTTAAAAATTCATAAAGTGGATTTGAAATTTAAAACATATCCTAATAATTCCTTGATTTAATCTATCAACTTGCAAGATCTTGGAGCCAAAGAGCTTGTATTAGTCTGCGAAAATAATACTGATAAACCTGTCGTTAACAAGAAATGAAGGTTTATCGTTCAGAGAGGATGCCATGTGGGACCCATGAGACAGTACCGTCCTCAACGTTTCAAAGAAAAAGGCAAGTAGCCCGAAAATAGGGGTAAAAAATAAATCCTACAAAGGAAACATTTATTGTTCATAGAGGCTGACATGTGGGACCGATCTGCCAGCTGCATCCTCATCATTTCGAAGTCGGTAGGGATCAGAAGAAAAAGGCAAATAGCCAGAAATTAGGGGTCAAAAATAAATCCAAAAAGGAAACTTATATTCTTCATAGAGGATGACATGTGGGACCGACCTGCCAGCAGCGTCCTCATCGTTTCAAAGGCCGCAGGGGATCAAAAGAAAAAGGCAAATAGCCAGAAATTAGGGGTAAAAAAAATACAACAAAGGAAAGGTTTATTGTTCATAGAGGCTGACTTGTGGGACCCATGAGCCAGCGGCGACCTCAATTTCAAAGGCGGCATATGATCGAAAAGAAAAAGGCAAGTTAGCAAAAATCAGTGGGTAAAAAAATCTAAGAAATGAAACTTTATTGTACAGTCCCATGAGCCAGCACCTTACTCAACGTTTCAGTGGCGGCATGAGATAGAAAGAAAAAGGAAAGTGACCAAATATCAGGAGCAAAAAATAATCCAAGAAAAGAAACTTTTATTGTACATAGATGATGACATATGGGTCCCACTTATACAAGCTCTTTCGCTCCAAGATCTTGCAAGTTGATTGTACATAGAGGATGACATGCGGGCCCCTTGTGTCAGCAGCTTACTCAACGTTTCCAAGGCGGCAGGGGATCAAAAGAAAAAAGGAAGTAGCCAGAAATTAGCGGTAAACAATAACTCCAAGGAAGGAAACTTTTATTGTTCATAGAGTATGACATGCGGGACCCATGCGCTAGCAGCTTCCTCAACGTTTCAAAGGGGGCATGAGATCGAAAGAAAAAGACAAGTGACCAAATATCAGGAGCCAAAAATAATCCAAGAAAAGAAACTTTATTGTACATAAAAGATGACATGCGGGTCCCATTTTGCAGCAGCGGTGTCAACGTTTCAAATGCGGCTTGAGATCAAAAGAAAAAGAGTAGCCAGAAATTAGGGGTAAAAAAACTCCCAGAAAAGAAAGTTGATTGTACATAGAGGATGGCATGCGGGTCCCATGACCCAGCACCTTACTCAACGTTTCAGAGGCGGCATGAGATCGAAAGAAAAAGGAAAGAGACCAAATACCAGGAGCAAAAAATAATCCAAGAAAAAGAAACTTTTATTGTACATAGAGGATGACATATGGGTCCCACTTATACAAGCTCTTCCGCCCCAAGATCTTGCAAGTTGATTGTACATAGAGGATGACATGCGGGCCCCTTGTGTCAGCAGCTTAATCAATGTTTCCAAGGCGGCAGGGGATCAAAAGAAAAAGGAAACAGCCAAAAATAAGAGGGTGAAAAAATCCAAGAAAAGAAACTTTTATAGTATCGAGGATGACATGTGGGTCCCATGAGCCAGCAGCTTCTCAACGTTTCAGAGGCTGCATGAGATCGAAAGAAAAAGGCAAGTGACCAAAAATAAGGGGGTAAAAAAAAATCCAAGAAAAGAGACTTGATTGTACATAGAGGATGACATGCGGGTCCCACCAGTCAGCAGCTTACTAACGTTTCCAAGGCGGCAGGGGATGAAAAGAAAAAGGAAATAGCCAAAGATCAGAGGGTGAAAAAAATCAAAGAAAAGAAACTTTTATAGTACATAGAGGATGACATGTGGGTCCCATGGGCCAGCAGGTTCCTCAACGTTTTCAAGGGCGGCATGAGATCGAAAGAAAAAGGCAAGTGACCAAAAATCAGAGGGTGAAAAATAATCCAAAAAAAGAAACATTTATTGTACATAGAGGATGACATGCTGTCCCAACGTTTCAAATGCGGTTTGAGATCAAAAGAAAAAGAAAGTAGCCAGAAATTAGGGGGTAAAAAAACTCCAAGAAAAGAAAATTGATTGTACATAGAGGATGACATGCGGGTCCCACGAGTTTGCAGCTTACTCAACGTTTCCAAGGCGGCAGGGGATCAAAAGAAAAAGGAAATAGCCAAAAATCAGAGAGTGAAAAAAAACCCAAGAAAATAAACTTTTGTAGTACATAGAGGATGACATGCGGGTCCCATGAGCCAGCAGGTTCCTCAACGTTTCAAACGTGGCATGGGATCGAAGGAAAAAGGCAAGTGACCAAATATCAGGAGCCAAAAATAATCCAAGAAAAGAAACTTTATTGTACATAGAGGATGACATGCGGGTCCCATTTTGCAGCAGCGGTCCCAACGTTTCAAATGCGGCTTGAGATCAAAAGAAAAAGAAAGTAGCCAGAAATTAGGGGGTCAAAAAAACTCCAAGAAAGGAAAGCTTTATCGTTCATACAGGCTGACATGTGGGACCTATGAGCCAGCAGCTTATGAACGTTTCAAAGGCGGCAGGGGATCAAAAGAAAAAGGAAATAGCCAAAAATCAGAGGGTGAAAAAAATCCAAGAAATCAAACTTTTATTGTACATAGAGGATGACATGCGGGTCCCATGAGCCAGCAGATTCCTCAACGTTTCAAACGTGGCATGAGATCGAAAGAAAAAGGCAAGTGACCAAATATCAGGAGCCAAAAATAATCCAAGAAAAGAAACTTTATTGTACATAGAGGATGACATGCGGGTCCCATTTTGCAGCAGCGGTCTCAACGTTTCCAAGGCGGCACAGGACCAAAAGAAAAATGAAGTAGCCAGAAATCAGGGGGTGAAAAAAATCCAAGAAAAGAAAGATTTCAATTGGGCTGCATCTAGACATCTGGGCCTTCGAACTATCCTTCTGGGCCTTTTGACACGTACAATTTCAGCCCACTCCAGAACATGATAGTTCGGATTTTTCTCAAAAAAAAAAACAGGAAAGTCCTATGCTTCGCCAAAACAAAAAACAAGGAGATTCAAGATATATGTTGTAAAAATAAAGATTTAATTTATCCGTTTGCAATAGCTCAGAGCGCAATACACTGTTTATTGTCTGCAAAATAATCAAGATATCACATGTTTCTTGTACGGGGAGGCTGACATCGTGGACCCATGAGCCAGCAGCGTCGTTTTAAAGGCGGCAGGGGATGGAAAGAAAAAATAAACCAAAAATCTGTTGGTAAAAAATCCAAGAAAAGAAACATTTTCGTTCTGAGAGGATGACATGCGGGACCCATGAGGCAGCAGCGTCCTCAGCGCTTATTGTTCATAGAGGCTGACATGTGGGACCCGTGAGCCAGCAGCGTCCTCAACGTTTTAAAGGCGGCAGGATATCGAAAGAAAAAATAAGCCAAAAATATTTGGTAAACAATATCCAAGAAAAGAAACATTTACCGTTCTGAGAGGATGACATGCGGGACCCATGAGGCAGCAGCATCCTCAACGATTCCAAGGCGGCAGGGGATCAAAGAAAAAAAAAGGAAATATCCAGAAATTAATTAGGGGTTCAAAAAAATCCATCAAAGGAAACTTTTATTGTTCATAGAGGATGACTTGTGGGACCGACCTGCCAACAGCGTCCTCATCGTTTCAAAGGGGCAGGAGATCCAAAGAAAAAGGCAAATAGCCAGAAATTAGGGGTCAAAAATAACTCCAAGAAAGGAAACTTTTATTGTTCGTAGAGGATGACATGCGGGACCCATGAGCCAGCAGCTTACTCAACGTTTCAAAGGCGGCATGAGATCGAAAGAAAAAGGCAAGTGACAAAATATCAGGAGCAAAAGATAATCCAAGAAAAGAAACTTTATTGTACATAGAGGATGACATGTGGGTCCCATTTTGCAGCAGCGGTCTCAATGTTTGTAATGCGGCTTGAGATCAAAAGAAAAAGAAAGTAGCTAGTAATTAGGGGGTGAAAAAAAATCCAAGAAAGGAAAGTTGATGGACATAGAGGATGACATGCGGGTCCCTTGAGCCAACAGCTTACTCAACGTTTCAAAGGGGGCAGGGGATCAAAAGAAAAAGGCAAGCCAAAAATCAGAGGGTGAAAAAAATCCAACAAAGGAAACTTTTATAGCACATAGAGGATGACATGCGGGTCCCATGAGCCAGCAGGTTCCTCAACGTTTCAAACGTGGCATGAGATCGAAAGAAAAAGGCAAGTGCCCAAATATGAGGAGCCAAAAATAATTCAAGAAAAGAAAGTTTTATAGTACATAGAGGATGACATGCGGGTCCCATTTAGCAGCAGCAGCGTTTGAGAGGTGGCAGGGGATCAAAAGAAAAAAGAAATTGCCAAAAATCAGATGGTGAAAAAAAACCAAGAAAAAGAACTTTTATAGTACATAGAGGATGACATGCGGGTCCCATGAGCCAGCAGGTTCCTCAACGTTTCAAACGTGGCATGAGATCGAAAGAAAAAGGCAAGTGAAAAATATCAGGAGCCAAAAATAATTCAAGAAAAGAAAGTTTTATAGTACATAGAGGATGACATGCGGGTCCCATTTAGCAGCAGCGGTATCGCGTTTGAGAGGTGGCAGGGGATCAAAAGAAAATAAGAAATTGCCAAAAATCAGATGGTGAAAAAAAACCTAGAAAAAGAACTTTTATAGTACATAGAGGATGACATGCGGGTCCCATGAGCCTGCAGGTTCCTCAACGTTTCAAACGTGGCATGAGATCGAAAGAAAAAGGCAAGTGAAAAAATATCAGGAGCCAAAAATAATTCAAGAAAAGAAAGTTTTATAGTACATAGAGGATGACATGCGGGTCCCATTTAGCAGCAGCGGTATCACCGTTTGAGAGGCAGCAGATCGAAAGAAAAAGTCAAGTGACCAAATATGAGGTGCAAAAAAATCCAAGAAAAGAAAGTTTTATAGTACATAGAGGATGACATGCGGGTCCCATTTAGCAGCAGCGGTATCACCGTTTGAGAGGCGGCAGGGGATCGAAAGAAAAAGGTAAGTGACCAAATATGAGGTGCCAAAAATAATTCAAGAAAAGAAAGTTTTATAGTACATAGAGGATGACATGCGGGTCCCATTAGCAGCAGCGGTATCACCGTTTGAGCGGCGGATCGAAGAAAAAGGCAAGTGACCAAATTTGAGGTGCCAAAAATAATCCAGAAAAGAAAGTTTTATAGTACATAGAGGATGACATGCGGGTCCCTAGCAGCAGCGGTATCACCGTTTGAGAGGCGGCAGGGGATCGAAAGAAAAAGGCAAGTGACCAAATTTGAGGTGCCAAAAATAATCCAGAAAAGAAAGTTTTATAGTACATAGAGGATGACATGCGGGTCCCAGTTAGCAGCAGCGGTATCACCGTTTGAGAGGCGGCAGATCGAAAGAAAAAGGCAAGTGACCAAATTTGAGGTGCCAAAAATAATCCAGAAAAGAAAGTTTTATAGTACATAGAGGATGACATGCGGGTCCCAGTTAGCAGCGGTATCACCGTTTGAGAGGCGGCAGGGGATCGAAAGAAAAAGGCAAGTGACCAAATTTGAGGTGCCAAAAATAATCCATGAAAAGAAAGTTTTATAGTACATAGAGGATGACATGCGGGTCCCAGTTAGCAGCAGCGGTATCACCGTTTGAGAGGCGGCAGGGGATCGAAAGAAAAAGGCAAGTGACCAAATTTGAGGTGCCAAAAATAATCCATGAAAAGAAAGTTTTATAGTACATAGAGGATGACATGCGGGTCCCAGTTAGCAGCAGCGGTATCACCGTTTGAGAGGCGGCAGGGGATCGAAAGAAAAAGGCAAGTGACCAAATTTGAGGTGCCAAAAAAACTCCAAGAAAAGAAAGTTGATTGCACATAGAGGATGACATGCGGGTCCCATTTAGCAGCAGCGGTCTCAACGTTTCCAAGGCGGCAAGGGATCAAAAGAAAAAGGAAGTAGCCAGAAATCAGGGGGTCAAAAAAATCCAAGAATAGAAAGAATTTTGGTTCATAGAGGATGACATGCGGGACCCATGATCCTGCATCGTAAACGGCTCGTTGAACGAGATGGCGCGATGTAGAAAAAAAACAATGCCAGAGAGGCTGCCATCTGGGCCCTACATCCCTCGGCGGTGCGGATTTGCGTTGACTCGGCCGGCGAACCCGAGATTTCGAGATGCACCACGTCCCGGGCCACCATACGCCACGTTTTGGCCGCTTTCGTCGGGCTAGGTGGCCTCAAAAACGAGAAAAAAAGTTTTGACATGCACCACGGAGGGACCAAAATCGTCGGCCATGGTACACCAGCAACCACGGCGCGACTTCAACTTCGTCGGCCATGGCAACTTTTCTTGTAGTGTTATTCAAAGTATATGAAAGATATTGTTACTAACAAAAGGAAAGTCCCCAATGAGGAAATTTCCACTATGCTCGCTAATTACTCCTTCAATGGTAAGATTCCAAAGAAGCTTGGAGACCCAGGTATACCGACTATTCCTTGTTCCATCAAGAATAATTATGTTAGAACTGCTCTATGTGATTTGGGAGCAGGTGTTAGTGTGATGCCTTTTTCTCTTTATAAGAGACTTGATTTAGATAAGTTGATACCAACTGATATATCTTTGCAAATGGCTGATAAATCTACTGCTATTCCTGTTGGTTTATGTGAAAATGTTCCTGTTCAAGTTACTCAACATTGCTTGATATTAACTGATTTTGTTGTGTTGGAAATGCCTGAAGATGATAATATGTCCATTATTCTTGGAAGACCCTTTCTTAATACTGCAGGGGCTGTTATTGATTGCAATAAAGGCATGGTTACTTTCAATGTTGATGATAAGGAACACACTGTCTATTTTCCCAAGAGGATTGATAAAGTATGTGGAGTCAATACAATTTTTAATGTGAAAACTATCAAAGTGGGATCCATTGATTGTCCTATATATGAGCCCAAAGAAGAATATCAAACTCTTGTGATTGGATCCATATCAATTCAATATAAGGTAACATGATTGATTTGAGGTTTATTTCTTCTTATGTCATATAAAATTTATTTGGTAGCAAGACTTGATCAACCTTGTTAACAAGTATATTTTATTGCATAAAAGAGCTAAACAACATTTCTTTCTTTCTTTCTCCCTCCACCTATTTTACTTGCTGTAGCACTTTTGTTTTGCAATATGCTTTAGTCATTTAAGATTTTAGAAATCATTTTCCTGCGCAGTAATCATTAATTTAATACCCAGAAATGTGCATTTTTCGAAGTTCTCTAAAAATTACAAAAATTACACCGTTGGTCCTATTTTTCGACGAGGCACCTGGGAGCACCAGAGGATGACCTGTGGGGCACCAGGAGGTGCCACACCATAGGCCGGCGCGGCCAGCAAGGGGGCCGCGCCACCTTGTGGTGTGGGCCACCCCTTGCCCCACTACATCATCTCTTCCTCCCAGCATCTTCTCTCTCCCGAAAAAACTCGTACCAAGTTTCTCTCACTCGTGTTTCTGCTCAAGAACTCGCGATTTTTCGATCTCCTTGCTCAGCCCAGATTTCTGTTTGAAATTTGGCACTTTTACTCCTTGGTATGTGACTCCTTTGATTGTCCAATTAGAATTTCATTTGGTTGAGTATATCTTGAATATTTTGCTGCTGTAGATAACATGTTTAGTGAGCTTGCATGCTTGTTCTAAGTGGAAGAAATTAGTTTTGATGCATGTTTAGTACTCTAGCAAGTTCCTATAGTAGTTCCCTTCAATTACATACCTTGAAATCAAATTTTATAATGATTGTTGAAAAATTTCAGAAAATGGAAGGAAGTATGCACCAACTTAACCAAGAAGAGTTGGAGGTACAGCAAGTCATGAGAGTTCATCGTGAAGAGGGAGTATACCCCTCTTATTACCCATGCACGGACTTTATGCGGAATGCAGGAATCCTGCAAGACGTTCAAACACTAATTTCCAATGCAGGATTGGAAGGTTTTACTGTTGGTGAACCTCACCAATATGCTAAACTAACGGTGTCGGTTGTGCAGGATTTCGAATTTCACCGGTCTCAAACTAACCCCATGGTCCGGTACAAGATTTATAACAAAACTATCGACTTGCCTTTCAGTGATTTTTGTACAGCAATTAGAGTGCCGCGGTGGGGATCCTGCGAGAAGATCAGGGGAACACCGCGGGAGCTCTCAAATCTTTATACAATGATTTGTAATGGGAGGAGCTTCTCCAATGATAGTGGTAAGATTAGTAGCATTCAACAGCCAGCTATCCGCTACTTTGCTTATTTCGTTACAAAGTGCGTTCTTGCGAGAAAGACTGGAGGTAAATTATCTGTCCAAGATTTGGCTTTCTTAGCTGCTGCTTTGCAACAGGATAGGACTTATAATTTGGGTGCTTTAATAGCTTGTAGACTTGCTACTAACCGTGAGAAAGGAGGAATTTGTGGAGGTCTTATCGCCTCTCGCTTATTAGCTATGCATGGTGTAGAACCTCACCATTTAGATATTCCGCTTTCTATAGAGAAGCTTGATGTTGTTTCCATGATTAAACATGAATTTATTTCAGATGCATCTAATTTGAACAACCTGCATTATAGGATAACTTTGTATAAGAAAAATTGGAGTATAACTAAGAAAATTGAAAAACTAGTACGATTGCCTGCACCTGCTTTGTTTAACCTTGATGCCAGGAACGGGTGGTCGATCACAGAAAATGAGCTAAACGCATACATAGAAAGGGAAAGCCGTCGTGCAAGGGAAGATGTGGAGGAGGCCGAGGAGCACCCCGACTCTTCATCCGATGCAGCGAGCTCCTCATATCAACATCATGGTCATGTGGAGCCTCCACGATATTCTTCTGCGCAGGGGCCTTATTATCACTCCATGTATGACCCACCGGCGTGGAACTCCGACCCTCGTTGGGAATGAACTCCACTTAGGCCAAAAGCCTAAGCTTGGGGGAGGTATACCGGCATCACTCATTCTTTGCATATTATGGTTGCTGGATACTTGTACATACTTGTTTAGTCTCTAGAGTGGTTTTCTAATGAGAGGGAGATGATATTTGGGGAAGTGCTGTCCAAAAACAGATTCTGGGCTGTTACCAAAAAAATTCGTGCGCACAGCCAGAACGTTATTTTGAGTTGCCAATTTTTGAGCATGTGCCCCAGGTTGTTATCTAACTTTCATTAGTTGAACACTTTTTGGTCTGAGCAATGGAAGATTTTTGTTAATTTCGATTTCTGTACTGCTGTCAGGATTTGGCAGATTTCTGTCATCCTGCTTTTCTGTGTTTCTGTTAGTTTGCATTCTTTTGTTTTCGCTTTGTTTCTTTCCTAAAACACAAAAAGACCAAAAATATTTCTGTTGTTTCTCTTCACCATTTGTTTATTTGGTTCTTTGCTCTTAGTTTACTTTATTTGCTATCGTTGGTTTGCTATGAGAAAACCCAAAAAGATTTTGCTTTGTTTGCTTGTTTTCTTTTGTTCTTGTTTCTAATTCGAAAACACCAAAAATATTTGCTGTTCTTCTTTGGTTTGTAAAGTTCATCATGAGTTCAATGGTCTTCGGTGGCTGGAGCGTGGTTTTCATTTCATATTATCCAAGCTGCACAAGTGAAAAGGCAATAATGACGATCTACGACAATCTGATTGTGGTGAGAGGCTGGTATGAACTCTATTTGTTTTCATTTTTGTACATATACTCATCCATATGAGCATGCTTAGTTGGTTCATGTGAGGTATATGTTATTTGAGAAAGTCTAGTAGTTCATGATCTCTCATGTTTAGCTCCAATTTATTAATATGAGTAGCATGTCATGAATGTTCGCTTGCATTGTTTTATTCATAAGTAAGTATGGCATTGTGGTATCCTCCTCTGAATAATTCATTTATATCGACTTGGCACATGCTCACGCATGCATATGACTAAACAAAAAGTCAATTAAGCCTCGATGATTTATATTGCTTCAGAGTTCTTGTATCACTTTTATGCCTCCGTTAATTTATTTTGCCGCAAGCATGATTATGACAGTTACTGCTCTCTTGATTTGTCGCTCCCTAGTCTTTTGCTAGCCTTCACTTGTACTGAGCGGGAATGCGCTCGTGCTTCCAAACACCTGAAAACCAAGTTGTTCCAAAGTGTCCACCATAAATACCTATGCATGGCATTTCAAACCATTCCAAGTAAATTCTCATGTGCTACCTTTAAAACTTTCAAAATGCTTCTCAATTTGTGTTAATGTTTCATAGCTCATGAGGAAGTATGTGGTGTTTAGCTTTCAACCTTGTCATTTACTTTTGACGGACTCTCATATGGACTAGTGGCACATCCGCTTATCTAATAATTTTGCAAAAAGAGCTGGCAATGGGATTCCCAGTCCCAAATTAATTAACTTAAATAGACACTCCTCCATGGTTTGTGATTGTTGGACGGCACCCGAAGGATTCGGTTAGCCATGGCTTGTGTAAGCAAAGGTTGGGGGAGTGTCATCATCATAATAAAACTTAAATAAAAAGGCACTCCTTCATGGTATGTGATTGTTGGCAGGCACCCGAGGATTCGGTTAGCCATGGTTTGTGAAAGAAAGGTTGGAAGGAGTGCCACCCAAAAATAAATAAAATGGGAGCCGCTCTTGTGAGTCCGGTTGATGAGGTAGTTAGTGTACCCATTACCATTCGTTGACAACAACAAACACTTCTCAAAATAATTTTACTCCTGCTTTACAAATGAAAAGCTCTAGCGCATGTTAATCCCTGCTTCCCTCTGCGAAGGGTCAATCTTTTACTTTTATGTTGTGTCTCCATTCTTTCTTTGAGCACTATCTTGAGAGCACAACTGTCATTCTTAGTATAATATGCTTGTCTCAAAATATGATTGATTGTGGTATAACTTTGATGCTTTTATCTTTGACAATCACTACTTCTAGTCTTTCTATGAACTCAAGAGGTGCCTCGGCATTTATGTTTTGCCGATCAAATACGGGCAAGCGAGATACCACTTTATCATATTCTCTTATGAACATTGCAATCCTGCTTACATACATGATTCATGATGCTTATTATTAATTGTTGGTACTTCTCCATGATTGACATAGCTGTTGGATGATCTTATTTGCATGTATCTCATTATGAACTGCTTAAGTATTAGCCATAGCATGAGAATATATACATCATATGAGCAAATGTGTTCGTGAAAGTTCTTTTATCGCTCAGTTGTTAACTGAATTGCTTGAGGACAAGCAATAAGCTAAGCTTGGGGGAGTTGATACGTCCAAAACGTATCTACTTTCCCGAACACTTTTGCTATTGTTTTGCCTCTAATTTGTGTATTTTGGATACAACTAACACGGACTAACGCTGTTTTCAGCAGAATTGCTCTGGTGTCTCGTTTTTGTGCAGAAATCCAACTTTCGGGAAAATCCTCGGAATTTATGCAGAAGGCCCTATTTTCCCAGAATACTGACGGAGCCAGAAGGACAAGTGAGGTGGAGGCCCGAGGGCCCCACACCATAAGGCGGCGCGGCCTAGGGGGGCCCGCGCGGCCCTATGGTGTGGCCCCCTCGGCTGGCCTCCGACGCCCCCCTTCGGACTACTTATCGGGTTCGACCTAAAAACGCACGGAGAGAAGTCGAAGTCGCCAGAAACCCTCCAGAGAGCCGCCACATCGCGAAACTCCGTCGCGGGAGCCAGAAGTCTCCGTTCTGGCACTCCGCCGGGACGGGGAATTGGAGGAGATCTTCACCGCCATCACCGCCAACGCCTCTCCATCGACCAGCCATGTTTCCCCCATCCATGTGTGAGTAATTCCCCCGCTGTAGGCTGAAGGGGATGGTAGGGATTGGATGAGATTGGTCATGTAATAGTCATAAAGGGCATAGTGCCTAGTATCCGTAGATGTCACTTTTATGATATTGTTGCAACTTGTTATGCTTAATGCTTGTCACTAGGGCCCGAGTGCCATGATCTCAGATCTGAACATGTTATTGATTCATGAAGATATTCGTTGTTTATGATCTTACCTGCAAGTTGTATACACATGTCGCTGTCCGGAACCAATGGCCCCGAAGTGACAGAAATCGGGACAACCGGAGGGGATGGTAGTGATGTGAGGATCACATGTGTTCACGGAGTGTTAATGCTTTGCTCCGGTACTCTATTAAAAGGAGTACCTTAATATCCAGTAGTTTCCCTAGAGGCCCGGCTGCCACCGGCTGGTAGGACAAAAGATGTTGTGCAAGTTTCTCATTGCGAGCACGCACGACTATATATGGAACACATGCCTATTGATTGATTAGTACTTGGATACCGTTTTATTATTATCTGCAAATGCCCCTGCTTTGATTGTTACATGAGTTTCTCTCATCCATGCAACGCCCGTTAAATCCGTCCCTGTGCCTACAGTATTTTAATCCTGCTGTTTACTATAATCACTACTGCTGTCTTTATTTCACCGCTGCTGTTATTTCACTATTTCCACTGCCATAAAACTGTTACTACTGATAAACTCTTGCGAGCAAGTCTGTTTCCAGGTGCAGCTGAATTGACAACTCCGTTGTTAAGGCTTACAAGTATTCTTTGTCTCCCCTTGTGTCGAATCAATAAATTGGGTAATACTTCCCTCGAAGACTGTTGCGATCCCCTATACTTGTGGGTCATCACCCTGCATTGGAAATCAGTGTTTGAACATCTTGCAGGATTCCTGCATTCCGCATAAAATCCGTGCATGGGTAATAAGAGGGGTATACTCCCTCTTCGCGGTGAACTCTCATGACTTGCTGCACCTCCAATTCTTGTTGGTTTAGTTGGTGCCTACTTCCTTCCATTTTCTGAAATTTTTCAACAATCATTATAAAATTTGATTTCAAGGTATATAATTGAGGGGAACTACTATAGGAACTTGCTAGAGTACTAAACATGCATCAAAACTAGTTTCTACCACTTAGAACAAGCATGCAAGCTCACTAAACATGTTATCTACAACAGCAAAATATTCAAGATATACTCAACCAAACAAAATTCTAATTGGACAATCAAAGGAGTCACATACCAGGGAGCAAATGTGCCAAATTTCAGACAGAAATCTGGGCTGAGCAAAGAGATCGAGAAATCGCGAGTTCTTGAGCAGAAACGCGAGTGAGAGAAAGTGAGTACGAGTTTTTTCGGGAGAGAGAGTGCACTGAGTGAAAGAGATGATGGAGTGGGGCAAGGAGGGGCCCACACACCAGGGTGGCGCGCCCCCCTTGCTGGCCGCGCCGGCCTGTGGGGTGCCACCCTGGGGTGCCCCACTGGTCAGCCCCAGGTGCTCCCAGGTGCCTCTTCGAAAAATAAGACTACCAGTATAATTTTTGTAAATTTTTGAGAACTTCGAAAAATGCACATTTCTGGGTGTTAAATTAATTATTACTGCGCAGGAAAATGATTTCCAAAATCTTAAACAACTAAAGCATATTGCAAAACAAAAAGTGCTACAGCAAGTAAAACAAATGGAGGGAGAAAGAAAGAAAGAAATGTTGTTTAGCTCTCTTATGCATTAAAATATACTTGTTAACAAGGTTGATCAAGTCTTGCTACCAAATAAATTTTATATGACATAAGAAGAAATAAACCTCAAATCAATCATGTTACCTTATATTGAATTGATATGGATCCAATCACAAGAGTTTGATATTCTTCTTTAGGCTCATATATAGGACAATCAATGGATCCCACCTTGATAGTTTTCACATTAAAAATTGTATTAACTCCATATACTTTATCAATCCTCTTTGGAAAATAGACAGTATGTTCCTTGTCATCAACATTGAAAGTAACCTTGCCTTTATTGCAATCAATAACAGCCCCTGCAGTATTAAGAAAGGGTCTCCCAAGAATAATGGACATATTATCATCTTCAGGCATTTCCAACACAACAAAATCAGTTAATATCAAGCAATGTTGAGTAACTTGAACAGGAACATTTTCACATACACCAACAGGAATAGCAGTAGATTTATCAGCCATTTGCAAAGATATATCAGTTGGTATTAACTTATCTAAATCAAGTCTCTTATAAAGAGAAAAAGGCATCACACTAACTCCTGCTCCCAAATCACATAGAGCAGTTCTAACATAATTATTCTTGATGGAACAAGGAATAGTCGGTATACCTGGGTCTCCCAGCTTCTTTGGAACCTTACCATTGAAGGAGTAATTAGCGAGCATAGTGGAAATCTCCTCATTGGGAATTTTCCTTTTGTTAGAGACAATATCTTTCATATACTTTGAATAAGGAGGCAATTTAATAGCATCAGTCAAAGGGATTTGCAAAAATAAAGGTTTCATCCAATCACAAAATTTATTATAATGTTCCTCCTCCTTTGATTTTAGTTTCTTAGCAGGAAAAGGCATTGGCTTTTGAACCCAAGGTTCTCTTTCATTACCATGTTTCTTTGTAATAAAATCTTCTTTAGTGTACTTTTTATTTTTATCATGCTTTTCAGGTTCTTTTTCAATTTCTTCTTTATCAGGAGCATCATTCTTATCATTATCTTCCTCATGTTCATTACCACTTTCAGTTTCAGCATCAGAAATAGAAATACTATTAGGATCATTAACAGGTTCAGAGGATTCTACAACAGTTTTATGTTTCTTCTTCTTTTTCTTAGAAGGACTACTAATTTCTTTAGTTCGTTGAGAATCTTGTTCAATTCTTTTGGGGTGCCCTTCAGGATATAGAGGATCCTGGGTAGAAACACCGCCTCTAGTTGTTACTTCATAAACTTGTTTCTCTTCATGATTATTTTTTAACAAGTCATTTTGCACTTTAGTAAGTTGATCAATTTGAGTTTGAATCATATTAAAATGTTTAACAAGCATCTTAACATCATTGGAGGTTCTCTCCACAATATCATGCAATTTACCAATAGCTTGAGAATTTTCCATTAGATGATTCTCTACTCTCATATTAAAATTACTTTGCTTAACAATATAATTATCAAATTCATCTAAACATTGATCAGGAGGTTTTGAATATGGAATATCTCCTCTATCAAAGCGTTGAAGAGAATGTACCTCGATTGTGGATGAAGGGGGAATTATCTTACATAGGTCTTCTATAGGAGGTAAATTCTTCACATCTTCAGATTTAATACCTTTCTCCATAAGAGATTTCTTGGCTTCCCTCATATCTTCATCATTTAATTCAATCATACCCCTCTTCTTCAGTATTGGTGTCGGAGTTGGTTCAGGTGTAGACCAATCATCATGATTTTTGCTTATTTTAGCCAATAATTCTTCAGCTTCGTCCGGAGTTCTTTTCCTGAAAACACAATCAGCACAACTATCCAGGTATGCCCTAGACTCAATGGTTAGTCCACTATAAAATATATCAAGTAAATCATGCTTTTCCAAATCATGTCCAGGCCGAGCTCTAATAAGAGAGCAAAATCTTGCCCAAGCTTCAGGCAATTTCTCTCCATCTTCTTGATCAAAGCTATAAATTCTCTGCAGAGCCATATGTTGAGCACTAGCGGGAAAGTATTTCCGAAAGAAAACATCAAGCAAACAACTTGGACTATTAATAGAATCAGGAGGCAAATTATTATACCAAATCTTAGCATCATCCTTTAATGAGAATGGGAAAATCTTAGCAACAAAATAAGTACGCATCTTAACATCATCAGAAAACAAGCTACTTAAAGTAGAAAGCTCATTCATATGTTCTACAGCACTCTCTTTTTCAGTACCACAAAAGGGTGTTTTCTCAACAATAGATATATGAGATAAATCAAGAGAAAAGTCATAATCTTTATCTTTAATGTTTATAGGAGATGTGGCAAATTTAGGATCAGGAGACGGTTTATATCTAACAGCATGTTGTGCAATAAGCTTTTTGAGGTTACTTGTACTAGTAGTAGCATTGCATTTATCAATAAAATCATCATCAAGTTCTACATAATCTTCATCAAGATCATCAATCTCAGGTGAATTAACAGGTGTAACAGTATTTTCATTAGGAGTTTCAGTAATTTCAATTTGTCTAGACCTAGCAATTGTAGCATCTAGAAAAGGACCTAATGAACCAGTATTATCAAGCACAGTAGAAGCATCATCAAAATTATCAGAGGAATTTTCAGATTCAGCAGAAGTACCAACACGTGAAGTTTGTGGTGGTGAAACAAGTTGACTTATCACAGATGGTGAATCAAGAGCAGCAGAGGTACTCAGAGTTGTACCTTTTCTTGTAGTGGATGGTAATATGGCGACTTTAGTATCGCGAGGTTTACCCATGATGGAGAATTTGCAGCGAACAATATCAATCCAAGTGAACTTCCAAATAAAGCTATGCTCCCCGGCAACGGCGCCAGAAAATAGTCTTGATGACCCACAAGTATAGGGGATCGCAACAGTCTTCGAGGGAAGTATTACCCAATTTATTGATTCGACACAAGGGGAGACAAAGAATACTTGTAAGCCTTAACAGCGGAGTTGTCAATTCAGCTGCACCTGGAAACAGACTTGCTCGCAAGAGTTTATCAGTAGCAACAGTTTTATAGCAGTAGGAGTAGTGAAATAACAGCAGCAGTGAAATAAAGACAGCAGTAGTGATTATAGTAAACAGCAGGATTAAAATACTGTAGGCACAGGGACGGATGAACGGGCGTTGCATGGATGAGAGAATTCATATAACAATCATGATAGGGCATTTGCAGGTAATAATAAAGCGGTATCCAAGTACTAATCAATCAATAGGCATGTGTTCCATATATAGTCGTACGTGCTCGCAATGAGAAACTTGCACAACATCTTTTGTCCTACCAGCCGGTGGCAGCCGGGCCTCTAGGGAAACTACTGGAAATTAAGGTACTCCTTTTAATAGAGTACCGGAGCAAAGCATTAACACTCCGTGAACACATGTGATCCTCACATCACTACCATCCCCTCCGGTTGTCCCGATTTCTGTCACTTCGGGGCCATTGGTTCCGGACAGCGACATGTGTATACAACTTGCAGGTAAGATCAATAAACAATGCATATCATGATGAAACAATAACATGTTCAGATCTGAGATCATGGCACTCGGGCCCTAGTGACAAGCATTAAGCATAACAAGTTGCAACAATATCATAAAAGTAACATCTACGGATACTAGGCACCATGCCCTAACAATCTTGTGACTATTACATGATCAATCTCATCCAATCCCTACCATCCCCTTCAGCCTACAGCGGGGGAATTACTCACACATGGATGGGGGAAACATGGCTGGTCGATGGAGAGACGTCGGTGGTGATGGCGGTGAAGATCTCCTCCAATTCCCCGTCCCGGCGGAGTGCCAGAACGGAGACTTCTGGCTCCCGAGACGGAGTTTCGCGATGTGGCAGCTCTCTGGAGGGTTTCTGGCGACTTCGACTTCTCCCCGTGCGTTTTTAGGTCGAGGGCGATAAGTAGTCCGAAGGAGGGCGTCGGGGGCCAGCCGAGGCCGCCACACACTAGGGCCGCGCGGGCCTCCTCCGCGGGCCGCCGCCGGCCTAGTGTGTGGGGCCCTCGTGCCCCCACCTGGCTTGCCCTTCTGGCTCCGCCATATTCTGGGAAAATAGGACCTTTCGCATAAATTCCGAGGATTTTCCTGAAAGTTGGATTTCTGCACAAAGACGAGACACCAGAGGATACGTCTCCAACGTATCGATAATTTCTTATGTTCCATGCTACTTTATTGATGATACCTACATGTTTTATGCACATTATATGTCATATTTATGCATTTTCTGGAACTAACCTATTAACGAGATGCCGAAGAGCCAGTTGCTGTTTTCTGCTGTTTTTGGTTTCAGAAATCCTAGTAAGGAAATATTCTCGGAAATGGACGAAATCTTCGCCAGGGTCCTATTTTTGCACGGAGCTTCCAGAAGACCGAAGAGATAACGAAGTGGGGCGACGAGGCGCCGCCACCATAGGGCCGCGCGGCCAGAGGGGGGCCCGCGCCGCCCTATGGTGTGGGCCCCTCGTCAGCCCCCTGACCTACCCTTCCGCCTACTTAAAGCCTCCGTCGCGAAACCCCCAGTACCGAGAGCCACGATACGGAAAACCTTCCAGAGACGCGCCGCCGCGAATCCCATCTCGGGGGATTCAGGAGATCGCCTCCGGCACCCTGCCGGAGAGGGGATTCATCTCCCGGAGGACTCTTCATCGCCATGATCGCCTCCGGAGTGATGAGTGAGTAGTTCACCCCTGGACCATGGGTCCATAGCAGTAGCTAGATGGTCGTCTTCTCCTTGTTGTGCTTCATTGTTGGATCTTGTGAGCTGCCTAACATGATCAAGATCATCTATCTGTAATACTATATGTTGTGTTTGTCGGGATCCGATGGATAGAGAATACTATGTTATGGTGATTATCAATCTATTGTTTATGTGTTGTTTATGATCTTGCATGCTCTCCGTTATTAGTAGAGGCTCTGGCCAAGTTTTTGCTCTTAACTCCAAGAGGGAGTATTTATGCTCGATAGTGGGTTCATGCCTTCATTGACACCTGGGATCGTGACAGTAGGTTCTAAGGTTGTGATGTGCTGTTGCCACTAGGGATAAAACATTGATTCTATGTCTAAGGATGTAGTTGTCGATTACATTACGCACCATACTTAATGCAATTGTCTGTTGCTTAGCAACTTAATACTGAATGGGGTTCGGATGATAACCTGAAGGTGGACTTTTTAGGCATAGATGCAGTTGGATGGCGGTCTATGTACTTTGTCGTAATGCCCGGATTAAATCTCACTATATTTATCATATCATGTATATGCATTGTTATGCCCTTCTCTATTTGTCAATTGCCCGACTGTAATTTGTTCACCCAACATGCTTTTATCTTATGGGAGAGACACCTCTAGTGAACTGTGGACCCCGGTCCTATTCTTTACATAGCATACAATCTACTGCAATTGTGTTTTACTGTTTTCTTGCAAACAATCATCTTCCACTCGATACGCTTAATCCTTTGTTACAGCAAGCCGGTGAGATTGACAACCTCACTGTTTCGTTGGGGCAAAGTACTTGGGTTGTGTTGTGATTCCACGTTGGCGCCGGAATCCCTGTTGTTGCGCCGCATCACATTTCGCCACCATCAACCTTCAACGTGCTTCTTGGCTCCTCCTGGTTCGATTAAACCTTGGTTTCTTTCTGAGGGAAAACTTGCTACTGTGCGCATCATACCTTCCTCTTGGGGTTCCCAACGAACGTGTGAGTTACACGCCATCAAGCTCTTTTTCTGGCGCCGTTGCCGGGGAGATCAAGACACGCTGCAAGGGGAGTCTCCACTTCTCAATCTCTTTACTTTGTTTTTGTCTTGCTTTATTTTATTTACTACTTTGTTTGCTGCACCTAAACAAAACACAAAAAAATTAGTTTCTAGTTTTACTTTATTTACTGTCTTGCTCTCTATATCAAAAACACAAAAAAATTAGTTACTTGTCTTTACTTTGTTTGCCTAGTTTACTTTTTGCTTATTTCATCATGCTTAATCCTAAGTTTACTTTGGAAGAGATACCGGTAGGACGAGGGTGTATCATTGGAAGAGATAATATAGAAGAATTTTTCACCCATGTTAGTATGGATGAAGATTTTGAAGATATACCATTATTAAAAACTGCTCCTACTTATGAAAGTGCTTCTGCCTGTTTGATACACATGTTAGAAACTAGATTTGTTAATCTCAATCCCATAATACAACATATGTTTCTTACACTTTCGGATATGGAGATGGGAGAAAAGAGAAATTTTGTTTTAAAAGTCCTTGTTAGAGAATTTGAGGATATAGTTAAAGAAGCTAGAAAAGTTTTTATTAAGCATAAGAGGCTTGGTTTCTTTCCTAATTTTAAACAAATACTTGAAAAGATGGATATGGATAGAATTAAGTATACTAATAATGTTAATGATGGTAGGGAAATTAAAGCGCCAATACCTAGTAAACTACTAGGAATGCATGAAGCTTTGGAAAACAACTATGCTTGGCTTGTTCCTGAAAATTTGTTTGATGAGAATAGTAAGCCTAGGAGCAATGAGAGAGGAGTTACTTATATAGACCAGATACAATGCATTGTTGAGAAAACTCCCAACACCCCTGGTAATGATGTTGATGCTTCTACTCTTGATGTTACTTGATTTGCACTTTCTGCGCCTAGCTGAAAGGCGTTAAAGAAAAGCGCTTATGGGAGACAACCCATGTTTTTACTACAGTACTTTGTTTTATATTTGATTCTTGGAAGTTGTTTACTACTGTAGCAACCTCTCCTTATCATGTTTTTGTGCCAAGTAAAGTTTCTATGTCAAAGTTGATGTTATATTTGGGATCGCTGCGCAGAAACAGCATTGCTGTCTGTCACGAATCTGGGCACAGTTCTCTGTAGAAAATTCGAAAAAATCTGCCAATTTACGAGCGTGATCCTCAGATATGTACGCAACTTTCATTAGTTTTGAGTTTTTCCGTTTGAGCAAGTCTGGTGCCAGCTTTAAATTCGTCTTTACGGACTGTTCTGTTTTTGACAGATTCTGCCTTTTATTTCGCATTGCCTCTTTTGCTATGTTGGATTTATTTCTTTGATCCATTAATGTCCAGTAGCTTTATGCAATGTCCAGAAGTGTAAAGAATGATTGTGTCACCTCTGAATATGTGAATTATTAATTGTGCACTAACCCTCTAATGAGTTTGCTTGAAGTTTGGTGTGAAGGAAGTTTTCAAGGGTCAAGAGAGGAGTATGATATACTATGATCAAGAGGAGTGAAAGCTCTAAGCTTGGGGATGCCCCGTGGTTCACCCCTGCATATTTTAAGAAGACTCAAGCGTCTAAGCTTGGGGATGCCCAAGGCATCCCCTTCTTCATCGACAACATCATCAGGTTCCTCCCCTGAAACTATATTTTTATTCAATCACATCTTGTGTTCTTTACTTGGAGCGTCGGTTTGTTTTTGTTTTTGTTTTTGTTTGAATAAAATGGATCCTAGCATTCACTTTGTGGGAGAGAGACACGCTCCGCTGTTGCATATGGACAAATATGTCCTTAGGCTTTACTCATAATGTTCAAGGCGAAGTTTCTTCTTCGTTAAATTGTTATATGGTTGGAATTGGAAAATGCTACATGTAGTAATTCTAAAATGTCTTGGATAATGTGATACTTGGCAATTGTTGTGCTCATGTTTAAGCTCTTGCATCATATGCTTTGCACCCATTAATGAAGAAATACATAGAGCTTGCTAAAATTTGATTTGCATATTTGGTCTCTCTAAGGTCTAGATAATATCTAGTATTGAGTTTTGAACAACAAGGAAGACGGTGTAGAGTCTTATAACGTTTACAATATGTCTTTTATGTGAGTTTTGCTGCACCGGTTCATCCTTGAGTTTGCTTCAAATAACCTTGCTAGCCTAAACCTTGTATCGAGAGGGAATACTTCTCATGCATCCAAAATCCTTGAGCCAACCACTATGCCATTTGTGTCCACCATACCTACCTACTACATGGTATTTCTCCGCCATTCCAAAGTAAATTGCTTGAGTGCTATCTTTAAAATTCCATCATTCACCTTTGCAATATATAGCTCATGGGACAAAATAGCCTTAAAAACTATCGTAGTATTGAATATGTACTTATGCACTTTATCTTTTATTAAGTTGCTTGTTGTGCGATAACCATGCTTCTGGGGAACGCCATCAACTATTGTTGAATATCATGTGAGTTGCTATGCATGTCCGTCTTGTCTGAAGGATCTATCATTTTAGTGGTTGGAGCATGCAAAATTGTTAGAGAAGAACATTGGGCCGCTAACTAAAGCCATGAATCATGGTTGAAGTTTCAGTTTTGGACATATATCCTCAATCTCATATGAGAATAATAATCATTGCTACATGCTTATGCATTTAAGAGGAGTCCATTATCTGTTGTCCATGTTGTCCCGGTATGGATGTCTAAGTTGAGAATAATCAAAAGCGAGAAATCCAAAATGCGAGCATTCTCCTTAGACCTTTGTACAGGCGGCATGGAGGTACCCCTTTGTGACACTTGGTTGAAACATGGCATGCAAAGATCCGGTAGTCCAAGCTAAGTAGGACGAGGTGCGGACACTATTAGTATACTATGCATGAGGCTTGCAACTTGTAAGATATAATTTACATAACTCATATGCTTTATTACTACCGTTGACAAAATTGTTTCATGTTTTCAAAATAAAAGCTCTAGCACAAATACAGCAATCGATGCTTTCCTCTTGAAGGACCTTTCTTTTACTTTTATTGTTGAGTCAGTTTACCTATCTCCCTCCACCTTAAGAAGCAAACACTTGTGTGAACTATGCATTGATTCCTACATACTTGCATATTGCACTTGTTATATTACTTTATGTTGACAATATCCATGAGATATACATGTTATAAGTTGAAAGCAACCGCTGAAACTTAATCTTCCTTTGTGTTGCTTCAATACCTTTACTTTGATTTATTGTTTTATGAGTTAACTCTTATGCAAGACTTATTGATGCTTGTCTTGAAGTACTATTCATGAAAAGTCTTTGCTATATGATTCACTTGTTTACTCATGTCATTACCTTTGTTTTGATCGCTGCATTCATTACATATGTTTACAAATAGTATGATCAAGATTATGATGGCATGTCACTTCAGAAATTATCTTTGTTATCGTTTTACCTGCTCGGGACGAGCAGAACTAAGCTTGGGGATGCTGATACGTCTCCAACGTATCGATAATTTCTTATGTTCCATGCTACTTTATTGATGATACCTACATGTTTTATGCACATTATATGTCATATTTATGCATTTTCTGGAACTAACCTATTAACGAGATGCCGAAGAGCCAGTTGCTGTTTTCTGCTGTTTTTGGTTTCAGAAATCCTAGTAAGGAAATATTCTCGGAATTGGACGAAATCTTCGCCCAGGGTCCTATTTTTGCACGGAGCTTCCAGAAGACCGAAGAGATAACGAAGTGGGGCGACGAGGCGCCGCCACCATAGGGCCGCGCGGCCAGAGGGGGGCCCGCGCCGCCCTATGGTGTGGGCCCCTCGTCAGCCCCCCGACTTTGCCCTTCCGCCTACTTAAAGCCTCCGTCGCGAAAACCCCAGTACCGAGAGCCACGATACGGAAAACCTTCCAGAGACGCCGCCGCGAATCCCATCTCGGGGATTCAGAGATCGTCCGCACCCTGCCGGAGAGGGGATTCATCTCCGGAGGACTCTTCATCGCCATGATCGCCTCCGGAGTGATGAGTGAGTAGTTCACCCCTGGACCATGGGTCCATAGCAGTAGCTAGATGGTCGTCTTCTCCTTGTTGTGCTTCATTGTTGGATCTTGTGAGCTGCCTAACATGATCAAGATCATCTATCTGTAATACTATATGTTGTGTTTGTCGGGATCCGATGGATAGAGAATACTATGTTATGGTGATTATCAATCTATTGTTTATGTGTTGTTTATGATCTTGCATGCTCTCCGTTATTAGTAGAGGCTCTGGCCAAGTTTTTGCTCTTAACTCCAAGAGGGAGTATTTATGCTCGATAGTGGGTTCATGCCTTCATTGACACCTGGGATCGTGACAGTAGGTTCTAAGGTTGTGATGTGCTGTTGCCACTAGGGATAAAACATTGATTCTATGTCTAAGGATGTAGTTGTCGATTACATTACGCACCATACTTAATGCAATTGTCTGTTGCTTAGCAACTTAATACTGAATGGGGTTCGGATGATAACCTGAAGGTGGACTTTTTAGGCATAGATGCAGTTGGATGGCGGTCTATGTACTTTGTCGTAATGCCCGGATTAAATCTCACTATATTTATCATATCATGTATATGCATTGTTATGCCCTTCTCTATTTGTCAATTGCCCGACTGTAATTTGTTCACCCAACATGCTTTTATCTTATGGGAGAGACACCTCTAGTGAACTGTGGACCCCGGTCCTATTCTTTACATAGCATACAATCTACTGCAATTGTGTTTTACTGTTTTCTTGCAAACAATCATCTTCCACTCGATACGCTTAATCCTTTGTTACAGCAAGCCGGTGAGATTGACAACCTCACTGTTTCGTTGGGGCAAAGTACTTGGTTGTGTTGTGCAGATTCCACGTTGGCGCCGGAATCCCTGTTGTTGCGCCGCATCACATTTCGCCACCATCAACCTTCAACGTGCTTCTTGGCTCCTCCTGGTTCGATTAAACCTTGGTTTCTTTCTGAGGGAAAACTTGCTACTGTGCGCATCATACCTTCCTCTTGGGGTTCCCAACGAACGTGTGAGTTACACGCCATCACAGAGCAATTCTGCTGAAAACAGCATTAGTCCGCGTTAGTTGTATCCAAAATACACAAATTAGAGGTGAAACAATAGCAAAAGTGTTCGGGAAAGTAGATATCATTAGCAACAATGGTGTTCAAAGAGTTCATACTAATATCATTGCTACTAGCATGCCAATAAGATTCCATAGGTTTTTTAATTTTCGCAGCAAACAATCCATGTCTTAACTCAGGAAATAGAATAAGAAGCTCACTGTTGCTTTCCATTATGCCTAACTAGTGTAAACAAGAAACCAAAAGATGCAATTGCAGGATCTAAAGGAAATAGCTTCGAGCACTTACAACGGCAACAGAAAATAACTTAGTTACCTGGGACCGGAGTATGAGTGCCTTTTACCTTTCCTCCCCGGCAACGGCGCCAGAAAATAGCTTGATGTCTACTCACGCTTCTTTTAGACAGTGTTGGGCCTCCAAGAGCAGAGGTTTGTAGAACAGCAGCAAGTTTCCCTTAAGTGAATCACCCAAGGTTTATCGAACTCAGGGAGGAAGAGGTCAAAGATATCCCTCTCAAGCAACCCTGCAATCACGATACAAGAAGTCTCTTGTGTCCCCAACACACCTAATACACTTGTCAGATGTATAGGTGCACTAGTTTGGCGAAGAGATAGTGAAATACAAGTAGTATGGATGTATATGAGTGGTAATAGCAATCTGAATAAAATATGGCAGCGAGTAAACATGCAACAGAACAGTAAGTAAGCGGTGTTTGCAGTATTGGAAACAAGGCCTAGGGATCATACTTTCACTAGTGGACACTCTCAACATTGATCGCATAATAAATAATAACTTCTTCTCATTTGTGCTACATACACTCTTTTGTTGGATGACAAACACCATTCGTTGTGTAGGGCTACAAGAGCACCTCAATGCCGGAGTTAACAAGCTCCACAACATTCGATGTTCATATTTAAATAACCTTAGAGCATAATAGATCTTTGCAAAATAAACCGAGTACTAACATAGCATACACACTGTCACCATTACACTATGAAAGGGGGAATAGATCACATCAATACTATCATAGCGATAATCAACTCCATAACCTACAAGAGATTATGATCATAATCTACGACAAGAACCACACGATGCACACACTGTCACCATTACACCATGCAGGAGGAATAGACTACTTTAATAACATCACATGAGTAGCACATAGACTAGTAGCGATACAAAGCTCATCATATGGATCTCAATCATGTAAAGCAGCTCATGAGATCATTGTATTGAAGTACATAGGAGAGAGATTAACCACATAGCTACCGGTACAGCCCTTAGCCTCGATGGAGAACTACTCCCTCTTCATGGGAGACAGCAGCGGTGATGAAGATGGCGGTGGTGTCGATGGAGGAGCCTTCCGGGGGCACTTCCCCGTCCCGGCGGCGTGCCGGAACAGAGACTCCTGTCCCCCAGATCTTGGCTTCGCGATGGCGGCGGCTCTGGAAGGTTTCTCGTACCGTGGCTTATTCGTATCGAGGTTTTAGGTCAGGGACCTTTAAATAGGCGAAGAGGCGGGTCGGAAGGGCTACGGGGGGCCCACACAACAGGCCGGCGCCCCCCCTCTAGCCGTGCCGCCTTAGTGTGTGGGGCCCCTGTGGCCCCCCTCTGGTCCCTCTCGGGTGTTCCGAAGCTTCGTGGATTTCTAAGATGTGGGCGTTGATTTCGTCCAATTCCGAGAATATTTCCTTAATAGGATTTCTGAAACCAAAAACATCGAAAACAGGAACTGGCACTTCGGCATCTCGTCAATAGGTTAGTTCCGGAAAACGCATCAAAACGATATAAAGTGTGAACAAAACATGTAGGTATTGTCATAAAACAAGCATGGAACATCAGAAATTATAGATACGTTGGAGACGTATCAGTGTGTTGACCAGAATTTCAAACCAAGAGAAAAAGAAGAATGGCCATGCCGGCCATCACACCACCACCACTACCTTGCATCTCTCTTTCTATCTCTTTCTTTTTACTCTCCAAACCATCACCAAGTGGACAACAAATTTCGACCCCACCTTCCCTCTCTCCACTCTTTCACTCCCCACCACAGCTCACATGTGTGTGCATGTGTCATCATGTGAGTGAGAGGAAATTGGGGAGAGGATATGGCCGGGGCTTGGAGCACACTCGCCGCCAATAATTGCAACCTTCCACTCAAATGAGACAACGGATGTAGCTACTCACACCACACCTATCCCTCCCCTATCACCCTAATCAACCTCTCCGTCGCATCCCTCCTTGGCATGAACCTCACGGGTGCACTTCGCCCTCTCCTCTCGTGTGCATGCACACGACGCCGCAGAACCGACGCGCACCGGATCTCTCTCCCTCGCCCGTACAATCCCCGAGCTCCCCTTCTCGTCGACCCGCCCGTCGGACCCCCAACGAGTGCCGCGCACGTCACCCCGGAGCGTGTCCACGAAGGCAGCACCACGGCCCTCCCCGGTGAACTTCCATGCTTGGAGTTGGACAAGGAGAGTGACATCCCAGCGCGGACGCACGCGCAGCTGCTGCCACGCTCTCCTGCCCGTCTTTGGCGTCGCTCGCGACATTCCGTCGAGCACTGGCGAGACACGACGTCTCCACGCCGGACGCTTCCAGCGCCTAGACGACCGCATCCTTCCAACGCAGCTCGCCACGGCCTGGAAGCACAGCAGCACCGCCCCGCTTGGCCTATCCCGCGCTGCCACCCTCCGTGACCCGCCTCGCCACACCGTGTCCACCGTGCACCGCGCGGCGCGGTATAAAACGGAGGAAGGCTATTCCGCTCAAACCATCTCGCCACCGTACCCCTCATTCACCACCGGAGCGCCTCTCAAGCGGAGAGGAGCTCAGCTCCTCCCTGCTCGCCGTGCTCGAGCTCTACGCTCGCGGACTTCCGGTGAAGGCTGTCGAGATCGTCGCCGCCCTTCCCTTTTCTTTCTCACGTAAGCCCCTCTGCTCCTTCATCTAATGCAACCTTTCTCGTGCCTGTGTTCGCCCGTAGACGCTTCCCGACGAGCAGACGTCCGAGCCGGTCGAACGCCGGACGGAGGTCTCTGTCTCGGCCGCCACCACCCTCTATGGAAGCTCCTTTCTCCCGTCCTTCTAACGCCCTAGTTTTTCCTTCAGACTGCCGACGGCTGGCGTCTCAAACAGCTCCGGACAGGTCGCCGTCGACCGCCACGGACTTCAGCACCGCTTGCGCCGCCGCTACCTCCGTTCGAAAGAGCTCCTCCGCCGAGTCAGCGCACCCGCCCCCACCATTTCTCGCGACCGAGGTGAGCGCCGCCGTCTGGTAGCTAGGGCTCCGCCGCCGTCCCGCGTCGCGAGGAGGACGATAACCCCTCCGCATGCATGCGTTTGCGCGCCCGCACGCTGCGTGGCCCGCCACGTCCTCGTTCAGGCGGGATGGCCTTCCCGCGCAGCCACAGCGCTTTCGGGCCGGATCTCGCCGTGCCCAGTCATCCCGCCCGATCCCCTTTTCTTCTTTTTCGTTTATAAATCTGCTAAACTCCTGCCTAGTTTTTAAATCACCAAAAATTCATCGAGTGTCCAAATTTATTGATTCAAAGTTATAAATGCTCACAGAAGTTTTATCTACCATGAATAATTGCATGCATGTGATTTAGTGTTGTGAAAATGGGCTGTTAAATAAAACCTAAAATGTTACTGATTATATATTTTATTTATGGTGTAAGATTTATGAACCCTTTATGCATGAGGTTAATTTGGTTGTGAAGTAGATGTAAGTAGCTTTATTGTGGAACTAGCCTCACATGCAGAAGCTTCCTGGATTTGTGTTTGTTTACAAAACAAGTTCTGCCCAGAGAGCCAGTAAATGAATTTTAATTTAAAAAATGTTAAAGATTTTGAAACAAATCCAAGCGCCACTGGTAGATATATATATAGGGTAATTTTGAGCCAAAGGAAATATTTTTCAGAGTTGCAGTTTAGTTTCAAGAATTTTATTACTGAAACAGTATATGTGTTCAGTATATGATTTTTGTAAAATCATTTACAAATCAGAAAAATTCCAAACCAGTGGGGTTAGCTCACATTTGGTATTAGCTATCCATGGGTGTGCTTGGATCTGGTTTGTGATGCTCTGATACTGGTGTGGCTAGCTGTTTATGTTCTCTGGATTCTGTCTTGTTTAATTTGTCTAGGTTAATTAGAAATTAGTCTGCAAGTGATTCTTGTGCATGTGTACTCTACATGTTATTAGCTTTCAGTAGGTATGCTGCATGCATTTTTGTGACATACAGAAAAATTTAGACCATTTAAATGGTTCCTAAGTCAATTCTGGAATTGCAAAAACCATATCTTTTGTTTTAAAAATCATAAATGGGTGAAACCACTTTCAGTAGCTTGCATTACTAAACCTTTACATACTGTGATTTTACCAAACTTTTATGTGAATTGTTCTGGTGTGGTTTGTGATTGGGTATTGCTTGTTGTTTTCTTTTTGCGACGCTAGATTCGAACACCGCCGGCAACGAAGGAGGAGGAGACTTTGGAGGGATTGAAGAGGAAGACCAGGGGCACTTTGCTGATCAAGGCAAGCCACCTCTTGATGCATCTCTGATCCTATATATCTTACTCTTGCATTATTACAGGTTTTATAAAAGTGCATGTCTTTTATTTTCATTTCGGTGGTTAGTGCCACCCGGAGTTTTATTAATCCACCCTTAGGGTGCAGCCCTCGTTGGTACCTACTGATCACACCTCTATTAGTGATATGGTGCTTACCACCTTATCACCCTTGTCGCCTCTTTTCAAAGAGAAATTGGACTATAGGTTGGGAGCCTTGGAAAAATATTTGTGAAAATTGTTTTCAAGCAAAAAGGTTTTTCTGGAAAACCTTGGAATGGGGTTGCCCTACCCAAGTGGGGTTTTTATGAAAAACAAAAAGGTTTATGAAAGATATTGCTGGAGGCTGATACGTCCAAAACGTATCTACTTTCCCGAACACTTTTGCTATTGTTTTGCCTCTAATTTGTGTATTTTGGATACAACTAACACGGACTAACGCTGTTTTCAGCAGAATTGCTCTGGTGTCTCGTTTTTGTGCAGAAATCCAACTTTCGGGAAAATCCTCGGAATTTCTTCAGATGGCCCTATTTTACCAAAATATTGACGGAGCCAAGGGCAAAGGAGGTGGAGGCCCGAGGGCCCCACACCATATGGCGGCGCGGCCAGGGGGGGCCCGCGCGGCCCTATGGTGTGGCCCCTCGGCCGGCCTCCGACGCCCCCCTTCGGACTACTTATTGGTTTCGACCTGAAAACGCACGGGGAGAAGTCGACATCGCCAGAAACCCTCCAGAGAGCCGCCACATCGCGAAACTCCGTCGCGGGAGCCAGAAGTCTCCGTTCTGGCACTCCGCCGGGACGGGGAATTGGAGGAGATCTTCACCGCCATCACCGCCAACGCCTCTCCATCAACCAGCAATGTTTCCCCCATCCATGTGTGAGTAATTCCCCCGCTGTAGGCTGAAGGGGATGGTAGGGATTGGATGAGATTGGTCATGTAATAGTCATAAGATTGTTAGGGCATAGTGCCTAGTATCCGTAGATGTCACTTTTATGATATTGTTGCAACTTGTTATGCTTAATGCTTGTCACTAGGCCCGAGTGCCATGATCTCAGATCTGAACATGTTATTGATTCATGAGGATATTCGTTGTTTATGATCTTACCTGCAAGTTGTATACACATGTCGCTGTCCGGAACCAATGGCCCCGTGACAGAAATCGGGACAACCGGAGGGGATGGTAGTGATGAGGATCACATGTGTTCACGGAGTGTTAATGCTTTGCTCCGGTACTCTATTAAAAGGAGTACCTTAATATCCAGTAGTTTCCCTAGAGGCCCGGCTGCCACCGGCTGGTAGGAAGATGTTGTGCAAGTTTCTCATTGCGAGCACGTACGACTAAATATGGAACACATGCCTATTGATTGATTAGTACTTGGATACCGTTTTATTATTATCTGCAAATGCCCATGCTTTGATTGTTACATGAGTTTCTCTCATCCATGCAACGCCCATTAAATCCGTCCCTGTGCCTACAGTATTTTAATCCTGTTTACTATAATCATACTGCTGTCTTTATTTCACCGCCGCTGTTATTTCGCTATTTCCACTGCCATAAAACTGTTACTACTGATAAACTCTTGCGAGCAAGTCTGTTTCCAGGTGCAGCTGAATTGACAACTCCGCTGTTAAGGCTTACAAGTATTCTTTGTCTCCCCTTGTGTCGAATCAATAAATTGGGTAATACTTCCCTCGAAGACTGTTGCGATCCCCTATACTTGTGGGTCATCAAGACTATTTTCTGGCCGTTGCCGGGGAGCATAGCTTTATTTGGAAGTTCACTTGGATTGATATTGTTCGCTGCAAATTCTCCATTATGGGTAAACCTCGCGATACTAAGATCGCCATATTACCATCCACTACAAGAAAAGGTACAACTCTGAGTACCTCTGCTGCTCTTGATTCACCATCTGTGATTGATAAACTTGTTTCACCGCCACATCGCGTGCTGGTACTTCTGCTGAATCTGAAAATTCTCATAATATTGATAATGTTTCTGCTGTGCTTGATGATAGTGGTTCATTGGGATCTTTTCTAGATGCTACAATTGCTAAGTCTAGACAAATTGAAAATACTGAAACTCCTAATGAAAATGTTGCTACACCTGTTAATTCACCTGAGTCTGTTGAATATTCTAGTGATGATCCTGATGAAGATTATGTAGAGCTTGATGATGATTTTATTGAAAAATGCAATGCTACTACTGATGCAAGAAAAATTAAAAAGTTGCTTGCAGAACATGCTGTTAGATATAAACTATCTCCTGATCCTAAATTTGCCACATCTCCTATAAATATTAGGGATAAAGATTATGATTTTTCTCTTGATCTATCTCATATAGCTATTGTTGAGAAAACACCCTTTTGTGGTACTGAAAAAGAAAGTGCTGTTGAACACTTGACTGAGTTATCTACTCTTAGTGGCGTGTTTTCTGATGATGTCAAGATGCGTACTTATTTTGTCGCTAAAATTTTTCCGTTCTCATTAAAGGATGATGCTAAAACTTGGTATAATAATTTGCCTCCTGGTTCTATTAAAAGTCCAACCGACTTGCGTGATGTTTTCTTTCGAAAATACTTTCCTGCTAGTGCTCAACATGCTGCTTTGCAGAGAATTTATAATTTTGACCAGGAAGATGGAGAGAAATTGCCTGAGGCTTGGGCGAGATTTTGCTCTCTTATTAGAGCTCAGCCTGACCATGATTTGGAAAAGCATGATTTACTTGATATATTTTATAGTGGACTAACTATTGAGTCTAGGGCATACCTGGATAGTTGTGCTGGTTGTGTTTTCAGGAAAAGAACTCCAGACGACGCTGAAGAATTATTGGCTAAAATAGGCCGGAATCATGATGATTGGTCTACACCTGAACCAACCCCGACACCGATAGTGAAGAAGAGGGGTATGATTAAATTGAATGATGAAGATATGAGGGAAGCCAAGAAGTCTCTTAAAGAGAAGGGTATTAAACCTGAAGATGTGAAGAATTTACCTCCTATAGAAGATATATGTGAGACAATTCCCCCTTCATCCATGATTGAGGTACACTCGCTTCAACACTTTACTAGGGAAGATATTCCGTATTCAAAATCTCCTGCTCAATGCTTAGATGAATTTGATAATTATATTGTTAAGCAAGAAAACTTTAATATGAGGGTAGAGAATCATTTAATGGAAAATTCCCGAGCTATTAGTGAATTGCATGGTATTGTGGAGAGAACCTCCAATGATGTTAAGATACTTGTTAAACATTTTCAAATGGTTCAAACTCAAATTGATCAACTTACTAAAGTGCAAAATGACTTGTTGGGAAATAATTCTAAAGAAAAACATGCTTGTGAGGTAACAACTAGAGGTGGTGCTTCTACCCAGGATCCTCTATATCCTGAAGGGCATCCCAAAAGAGTTGAACAAGATTCTCAACTAATTAAAACTAGTGCTCCATCTAAGAAAAAGAAAAAGAAACATAAGAATGTTGTAGAATCCTCTGAACCTGTTAATGATCCTAATAGTATTTCTATTTCTGATGCTGAAACTGAAAGTGGTAATGAACATGAGGAAGATAATGATAAGAATGATACTCCTGATAAAGAAGAGATTGAAAAAGAACCTGAAAAGCATGCTAAAAATAAAAAGTACACTAAAGAAGACTTTATTACAAAGAAACATGGTAATGAAAGAGAACCTTGGGTTCAAAAGCAAATGCCTTTTCCTGCTAAGAAACTAAAATCAAAGGAGGAGGAACATTATAATAAATTTTGTGATTGGATGAAACCTTTATTTTTGCAAATCCCTTTGACTGATGCTATTAAATTGCCTCCTTATTCAAAGTATATGAAAGATATTGTTACTAACAAAAGGAAAGTCCCCAATGAGGAGATTTCTACTATGCTCGCTAATTACTCCTTCAATGGTAAGATTCCAAAGAAGTTGGGCGACCCAGGTATACCGACTATTCCTTGTTCCATCAAGAATAATTATGTTAGAACTGCTCTATGTGATTTGGGAGCAGGTGTGAGTGTGATGCCTTTTTCTCTTTATAAGAGACTTGATTTAGATAAATTGATACCTACTGATATATCTTTGCAAATGGCTGATAAATCTACTGCTATTCCTGTTGGTTTATGTGAAAATGTTCCTGTTCAAGTTACTCAACATTGCTTGATATTAACTGATTTCGTTGTGTTGGAAATGCCTGAAGATGATAATATGTCCATTATTCTTGGAAGACCCTTTCTTAATACTGCAGGGGCTGTTATTGATTGCAATAAAGGCATGGTTACTTTCAATGTTGATGATAAGGAACACACTGTCTATTTTCCCAAGAGGATTGATAAAGTATGTGGAGTCAATACAATTTTTAATGTGAAAACTATCAAAGTGGGATCCATTGATTGTCCTATATATGAGCCTAAAGAAGAATATCAAACTCTTGTGATTGGATCCATATCAATTCAATATAAGGTAACATGATTGATTTGAGGTTTATTTCTTCTCATGTCATATAAAATTTATTTGATAGCAAGACTTGATCAACCTTGTTAACAAGTATATTTTATTGCATAAAAGAGCTAAACAACACTTCTTTCTTTCTTTCTCCCTTCACCTATTTTACTTGCTGTAGCACTTTTGTTTTGCAATATGCTTTAGTCATTTAAGATTTTAGAAATCATTTTACTGCGCAGTAATCATTAATTTAATACCCAGAAATGTGCATTTTTCAAAGTTCTCTAAAAATTACAAAAATTACACCGTTGGTCCTATTTTTCGACGAGGCACCTGGGAGCACCAGAGGATGACCTGTGGGGCACCAGGGGGTGCCACACCATAGGGCGGCGCGGCCAGCAAGGGGGCCGCGCCACCATGTGGTGTGGGCCACCCCTTGCCCCACTACACCATCTCTTCCTCCCAGCACCTTCTCTCTCCCGAAAAAGCTCGTACCAAGTTTCTCTCACTCGTGTTTCTGCTCAAGAACTCGCGATTTTTCGATCTCCTTGCTCAGCCCAGATTTCTGTCTGAAATTTGGCACATTTACTCCTTGGTATGTGACTCCTTTGATTGTCCAATTAGAATTTCATTTGGTTGAGTATATCTTGAATATTTTGCTGCTGTAGATAACATGTTTAGTGAGCTTGCATGCTTGTTCTAAGTGGTAGAAATTAGTTTTGATGCATGTTTAGTACTCTAGCAAGTTCCTATAGTAGTTCCCTTCAATTACACACCTTGAAATCAAATTTTATAATGATTGTTGAAAATTTCAGAAGGGGAAGATGAAGAAATTCAAGTTTGGAGAGTTGTTCAAGAAAGCAACAACCAGCACCGGTAGGCCCTCAAGGGCGTCTACTCAAATTAGGCGATCCTACAATGAGGATGTCATCGCGCCTAGCTTCGCGCCCGAGGAGGACCATGGGGCTCCTAATGCTTCATCCTTCCCTTGTTATGAGTTTCTGACCAATGCAGGGATATTGGATGACTTCTTCACCCTCGTCAACAGGGCAGGCCTAGCCACCTACGTGGGAGACGAGAGGGGACAATATTACAGGCTCACCAAAATTTTCGTTGAGAGCTTCAAGTTCCACAACACGGAATATGAGCCGACAGTCGCATTCAAGATTTATGATATTCCTGTTACCATGAAATTGGAGGAATTTTGTTTTGCATTGGGTATTGCCCCTGTAGGTACAGCAAGGAGGATTGATGACAACCCTCGGGACTTGTTGGAGCTCTACCGAGGGATCACCGGGGATGATTGCCGCACCATCCAGCGAGGGAAGATAAGAAACATTCAACTCCCCGCTATTAAGTATTTCGCATATTACATTAGTACTAGCATTTTGGGTAGAGAAAATACTAGTAACATCTCTAGCTACCATCTTGCTTTCTTGAATGTTGCACTTACTGGAGAGACACCTTATCATCTTGGTTCTCTTATCGCTCGCCGCCTGTCTAGCAGGGGGCCTATTTTTGGAGGAACTATTGCATCACGCATTCTAACACATCTAGATATTCCTCTTGATTCTAATGATGTACCATTAACCCCTAGGAAGCTAGATATTGCTGCTATGAAGAGCCATCATTTTGTTACTACTAACTCCACTATAGATAATATTGTCTATAAAATGTTGTTTGCTGATGGGAATGAGAAAGAAATCCCTCTTCCCCAGCAGGGTTTGTTTAATATTGACAGGCAATCATGGTCGCTAACAAAGGAGGTGGTGGAGGAGCATATGAAGATACAAGAATTCCACCAGCAACATGACTCCGAGAACGCCGAGCCCTCCTACGACTACACCGTCACGTACCCCGACGTTTCCTCCAGCACATACATGGAACCGGGTCGTTCTTCGTCATATTACGAAGACACCACTTCATGGGGACCGTGGGAATGAACTCCACTTAGGCCAAAAGCCTAAGCTTGGGGGAGGTATACCGGCATCACTCATTCTTTGCATATTATGGTTGCTGGATACTTGTACATACTTGTTTAGTCTCCTAGAGTGGTTTTCTAATGAGAGGGAGATGATATTTGGGGAAGTGCTGTCCAAAAACAGATTCTGTGCTGTTACCAAAAAAATTCGTACGCACAGCCAGAACGTTATTTTGAGTTGCCAATTTTTGAGCATGTTCCCCAGGTTGTTATCTAACTTTCATTAGTTGAACACTTTTTGGTCTGAGCAATGGAAGATTTTTGTTAAATTCGATTTCTGTACTGCTGTCAGGATTTGGCAGATTTCTGTCATCCTGCTTTTCTGTGTTTCTGTTAGTTTGCATTCTTTAGTTTTCGCTTTGTTTCTCTCCTAAAACACAAAAAGACCAAAAATATTTCTGTTGTTTCTCTTCACCATTTGTTTATTTGGTATCTTGCTCTTAGTTTACTTTATTTGCTATCGTTAGTTTGCTATAAGAAAACCCAAAAAGATTTTGCTTTGTTTGCTTGTTTTCTTTTGTTCTTGTTTCTAATTCGAAAACACCAAAAATATTTGCTGTTCTTCTTTGGTTTGTAAAGTTCATCATGAGTTCAATGGTCTTCGGTGGCTGGAGCGTGGTTTTCATTTCATATTATCCAAGCTACACAAGTGAAAAGGCAATAATGACGATCTACGACAATCTGATTGTGGTGAGAGGCTGGTATGAACTCTATTTGCTTTCATTTTTGTACATATACTCATCCATATGAGCATGCTTAGTTGGTTCATGTGAGGTATATGTTATTTGAGAAAGTCTAGTAGCTCATGATCTCTCATGTTTAGTTCCAATTTATTAATATGAGTAGCATGTCATGGATGTTTGCTTGCATTGTTTTATTCATAAGTAAGTATGGCATTGTGGTATCCTCCTCTGAATAATTCATTTATATCGACTTGGCACATGCTCACGCATGCATATGACTGAACAAAAAGTCAATTAAGCCTCGATGATTTATATTGCTTCAGAGTTCTTGTATCACTTTTATGCCTCCGTTAATTTATTTTGCCGCAAGCATAATTATGACAGTTACTGCTCTCTTGATTTGTCGCTCCCTAGTCTTTTGCTAGCCTTCACTTGTACTGAGCGGGAACACCGCTCGTGCTTCCAAACACCTGAAAACCAAGTTGTTCCAAAAGTGTCCACCATAAATACCTATGCATGGCATTTCAAACCATTCCAAGTAAATTCTCATGCGCTACCTTTAAAACTCTCAAAATGCTTCTCAATTTGTGTTAATGTTTCATAGCTCATGAGGAAGTATGTGGTGTTTAGCTTTCAACCTTGTCATTTACTTTTGACGGACTCTCATATGGACTAGTGGCACACCCGCTTATCCAATAATTTTGCAAAAAGAGCTGGCAATGGGATTCCCAGTCCCGAATTAATTAACTAAAATAGACACTCCTCCATGGTTTGTGATTGTTGGACGGCACCCGAAGGATTCGGTTAGCCATGGCTTGTGTGAGCAAAGGTTGGGGGAGTGTCATCATCATAATAAAACTTAAATAAAAAGGCACTCCTTCGTGGTATGTGATTGTTGGCAGGCACCCGAGGATTCGGTTAGCCATGGTTTGTGAAAGAAAGGTTGGAAGGAGTGCCAACCAAAAATAAATAAAATGGGAGCCGCTCTTGTGAGTCCGGTTGATGAGGTAGTTAGTGTACCCATTACCATTCGTTGACAACAACAAACACCTCTCAAAATAATTTTACTCCTGCTTTACAAATGAAAAGCTCTAGCGCATGTTAATCCCTGCTTCCCTCTGCGAAGGGTCAATCTTTTACTTTTATGTTGTGTCTCCATTCTTTCTTTGAGCACTATCTTGAGAGCACAACTGTCATTCTTAGTATAATATGCTTGTCTCAAAATATGATTGATCGTGGTATAACTTTGATGCTTTTATCTTTGACAATCACTACTTCTAGTCTTTCTATGAACTCAAGAGGTGCCTCGGCATTTATGTTTTGCCGATCAAATACAGGCAAGCGAGATACCACTTTATCATATTCTCTTATGAACATTGCAATCCTGCTTATATACATGATTCATGGTGCTTATTATTAATTGTTGGTACTTCTCCATGATTGACATAGCTGTTGGATGATCTTATTTGCATGTATCTCATTATGAACTGCTTAAGTATTAGCCATAGCATGAGAATATATACATCATATGAGCAAATGTGTTCGTGAAAGTTCTTTTATCGCTCAGTTGTTAACTGAATTGCTTGAGGACAAGCAATAAGCTAAGCTTGGGGGGAGTTGATACGTCCAAAACGTATCTACTTTCCCGAACACTTTTGCTATTGTTTTGCCTCTAATTTGTGTATTTTGGATACAACTAACACGGACTAACGCTGTTTTCAGCAGAATTGCTCTGGTGTCTCGTTTTTGTGCAGAAATCCAACTTTCGGGAAAATCCTCGGAATTTCTTCAGATGGCCCTATTTTACCAAAATATTGACGGAGCCAGAAGGGCAAAGGAGGTGGAGGCCCGAGGGCCCCACACCATATGGCGGGCGCGGCCCGGGGGCCCGCGCGGCCATGGTGTGGCCCCCTCGGCCGGCCTCCGACGCCCCCTTCGGACTACTTATTGGTTTCGACCTGAAAACGCACGGGGAGAAGTCGACATCGCCGAAACCCTCCAGAGAGCCGCCACATCGCGAAACTCCGTCGCGGGAGCCAGAAGTCTCCGTTCTGGCACTCCGCCGGGACGGGGAATTGGAGGAGATCTTCACCGCCATCACCGCCAACGCCTCTCCATCAACCAGCAATGTTTCCCCCATCCATGTGTGAGTAATTCCCCCGCTGTAGGCTGAAGGGGATGGTAGGGATTGGATGAGATTGGTCATGTAATAGTCATAAGATTGTTAGGGCATAGTGCCTAGTATCCGTAGATGTCACTTTTATGATATTGTTGCAACTTGTTATGCTTAATGCTTGTCACTAGGGCCCGAGTGCCATGATCTCAGATCTGAACATGTTATTGATTCATGAGGATATTCGTTGTTTATGATCTTACCGCAAGTTGTATACACATGTCGCTGTCCGGAACCAATGGCCCCGAAGTGACAGAAATCGGGACAACCGGAGGGGATGGTAGTGATGTGAGGATCACATGTGTTCACGGAGTGTTAATGCTTTGCTCCGGTACTCTATTAAAAGGAGTACCTTAATATCCAGTAGTTTCCCTAGAGGCCCGGCTGCCACCGGCTAGGACAGAAGATGTTGTGCAAGTTTCTCATTGCGAGCACGTACGACTAAATATGGAACACATGCCTATTGATTGATTAGTACTTGGATACCGTTTTATTATTATCTGCAAATGCCCATGCTTTGATTGTTACATGAGTTTCTCTCATCCATGCAACGCCCATTAAATCCGTCCCCGTGCCTACGTATTTTAATCCTGCTGTTTACTATAATCACTATTGTCGTCTCTATTTCACCGCTCGTTATTTCACTATTTCCACCGCCATAAAACTGTTACTATGATAAACTCTGCGAGCAAGTCTGTTTCCTGTGCAGCTGAATTGACAACTCCGCTGTTAAGGCTTACAAGTATTCTTTGTCTCCCCTTGTGTCGAATCAATAAATTGGGTAATACTTCCCTCGAAGAGATATTGCTGGAGGCAAATGGAGATGAAAAGTTGTTTTCGAAAAACCTTGGTGACCATAGTACGAAACCGGACCTAGCCAGTACAACCACATTACCCTTTAGTGGGACGGGGCGTAGCGTAGTAGTTTGTCTCGCCTTAGTTTGGGTCCTGCAAATGTAAGGGGTAGTCCGATCATGGACACCTATCGACCGTGGCCTTCCCGACGAACTGGGAACGCCTTTCCATTGCGTATCGATGGCAGGGGTACAACCTATGAGCTCCCATTGAATAATGCCCCGCAGTTGGTCGCGGCATTCCGGAGGGTCGAGCTGGTCGGGGAATTTGCTACTCCTGGGTAAACGACCCCTCGGACTCTGGTGTTGGGAGGTACAACTCTAGGCGGCATGTCTTAGGCTAAGGCGAGCAGGCGAAAAACTACGATCGGGTACTTGTCGTGGCATATGTTGTTATGCAGGGATGATGCCCACACGATGCGTACCCGGATCTTGTGGGGAAAGTGTACAACCTCTGCATAGTGTAAATCTATTCGAATAGCCGTGTCCGCGGTTATGGACATGGGAATGGCGGTACGTGGCATTGGAGGAAAGTTTTGGTTTTTCCAAAGTGTTTTCTAAAAAATGTTTCAGAAATTTTATTGCCAGTGGTACTGGTGGAAAGGTACCTGAGAGGTACAGTGGAAATTTGGAAAGGTTTTTGACGGCCATATGAGATGGCCGGAAAGGAAATTGGGTCACCCTTACCTATTAGTCTGCAAACAAAATGGTTTACAAAAAGGTTTTCAGCAAAGATATAGAGATGTCATACTCTCGAGAGGAACCACCTCTCGCTCCTTGTCGCCCTAGATAGTGCCTGTTCCTTGCTACTGCCATATTGCATATCCTTTATTTCTCTCTAAGGTGGTTTGCGAGTACATTCAAACGTACTCATTGGCATTGTTGTCCTGGCTATTTACTTGGCCAGACTTTGAAGAGGAGTACTACGAAGAAGAAGAGTACGACGCCGAAGACGCGAACTAGGACGCTCTCCCAGTCAGCCGCCTGTAGGGTAAAGGCCTGACTTGGGTTCCACCGCTGTTTGAAGTCAAATAAATTCCGCTGCTGTTTGTTGAACTACGGCCTTGATGGCCTATGATGTAAGACTTCCGTATTATATTTAATTCGGTACTGTAATGGATGATGTAATCTGGTATCAGTTCGGTTATGTATTCACGATGGAATGATCTTGGGATCGTGAAATTGTATGCATAACAGGAGTTCTGGACTGGTAAGTCCGGGGCCCCACAGAGCTGGTATCAGAGCCATCCTGACTGTAGGAGACCTTAGTTAGCATGGGCGTTAGTTAGGAAAATACTACTTTGGTAAAATTATTTACTAAAATTATTTTCCTACATACTAGAAGTTTAGCTTCTATCTTTCTTACCCTTTCAAAAACTTCTAATTCTCACCCCTCTGATTTCTAGCGAATTTGAAAGTTCTTATTCTATGATCTCATCCTTTTCCAAACCTGTATATTTGGCGATGTTCCCCAACTGAGATTCACCGGACTCGAGGTATTGAAGACATGACAAGCTCAGTTGATTCGAATAGGATACCCCAAATATTAGGTGTCCCTTGAAACTAGTCCTATGCGCGATTCATGTAGTTGTTGTAGTTTCCGAAGTGTGAGCTTGATTGGTTGTATGTGATTGTTGTGTGATGCTATTTTGTGCCTTCGGCACTCCTGCTATGATATGCCTTTGTTTTCGCCTATTTTTGCTTGGTTGTTTTCGTTTTAAAAACTTTCGTTTTTACCAAACCCTCCCCTTTTAAGTGGCTGCCCATCTCCTTGTTTCCCCATTAATATCTGAGTCCACACCTCTCCAGGATGGTTGAAACCCGTAGTGGAAACGCCAGCGGGTCAGACCAAAACCCCCCTCCACCTCCGGACCCAACCATGGCGCAACTTCTGCGCCTTATGATGGAAGACCGTGAGGCAGCCCGCGCAGAGCGCCAAGCTAACCTTGCTACCCTTCAGCACCTCGCTCAGCTTGCTACCGGAAACGCCAACAACCACAATGGCGGGAACGGAAATGGAGACCCCCACTCTAAGCTGAAGGATTTCCAGAGCACCAACCCTCCCGTCTTCGCCAAGTGCACTGAACCCCTTGACGCCGATGATTGGCTTCGCACCATAGAGAACAACCTGGAGGTCGCCGGAGTCGGCAATGATGAGAAGGTGTTGTTCGCCACTCACTTTCTTTCTGGACCTGCACGCGCTTGGTGGGAAAATGTCAAGGCTATTCAAGCTGAAGGACACGTCATCAACTGGGAAGAATTCAAGGCCAAGTTCCGCAAGACCCACATTCCATCTGGACTGATCAAGCTCATGAAGGACAAGTTCATGAATCTGAGGCAAGGGAGCATGTCTGTAGTGGAGTACATGGACAAGTTCACCACTCTGTCCAGGTATGCTCCAGAAGACACCGACACCGAAGAGAAGAAGAAGGACCGTTTTCTGAACGGTCTGCATGATGAGATGCAGAGTATCTTGGTGGCTGTTCCATACCCTGATCTCGAGTCGCTGGTAGATGCCTCCATTATGGTTGAGAGCAAGCGCAAGAATGCGTTTGAAAACCGCAAGCGCAAGGCGATGCTGCAGCAGGGCAGCTCCAGCACTCAGCGACCCCGCAGTTTCCCTCCACCTAGACCGGCGCCCCAGCCACAGAGGGCACCAACCCCTGCACCTCGCCCCAACAACCCCAACCGCAACTTCAACCCTCAGCGTTCTGGAGGAAGCAACTACAATCCCAATTACAACCGCCAAAACAACACAGTCCGCATCCCCTCCAATGGATGTTTCACCTGCGGACAGACCGGGCATTTCTCCAAGATGTGCCCTAACAAGCGACCACTGAGCGCCCCAATGCGCCCCAGCCAAATCAGGGACAAGCTCGCACTGCTGCCGGAAGGAACCAGAACAAGAAGAAGTCAGCTGGACCATCCAGAGGCCACCTGAACCATGTCAATGTTGAAGAAGCTCAGGAAGCTCCGGATATTGTTCTGGGTACGTTCCCTGTCAACTCGGTACCCTCCACTGTCTTGTTTGATTCCGGAGCATCACACTCGTTTGTTACTAAGCCGTTCGCTCGAAAGAGTGGTTTGAGGCCTACGATCATGCAACGGCCTATGTTAGTCCAAATCCCGGGAGCCTCCACCAAAACGGATCTATCCTGCAAGGATGTTCCTATAGATATTCAGGGGAAACGTTTTCACGCCAATCTGATAGTTTTGGGCGAGCAAGGCCTGGAAGTTATTTTAGGTATGGATTGGATGGTAAAGTATAAGGGTCACATAGATTGTGTTCGCCGAGCCATAACCCTGACCGCTGAGGATGGTGAAGCAGTTGAGCATGTGGCGACCATGCCATCCTCGAAGGCCTTATGCAAGAAGAGTGTCGCCAGCCCTGCCCTGCATGAAGTACCCATAGCTTGTGAGTATCCTGATGTTTTCCCCGATGAATTACCCGGTATGCCCCCTGATCGGGATATCGAGTTTATCATCGAGCTAGTCCCCGGAACTGCCCCCATCGCTCAGCGACCTTACCGGATGAACCCTCAAGAATTAGTTGAGTTGAAGAAGCAGCTGGATGACATGTTGAGGAAAGGATTGATTCGCCCGAGCGCATCACCTTGGGGATCTCCCGTTATCTTTGTGGATAAGCGGGACGGTACTATCCGCCTGTGTGTGGATTACCGAAAACTGAATGATGTCACCATCAAGAACAAATACCCCCTCCCGAAGATTGAAGATCTGTTCGACCAGATGAATGGGGCCCGAGTTTTCTCCAAGATTGATCTCCGAACTGGTTATCACCAACTCAAGGTTCGAGAGTCAGACATTCCCAAGACTGCGTTCACTACACGGTATGGACTATTTGAATATACCGTGATGTCCTTCGGACTAACCAATGCCCCCGCCTACTTCATGAATCTCATGAACAAGGTGTTCATGAAGTACCTCGACAAGTTCGTCGTGGTTTTCATCGACGATATTCTGATCTACTCCAAGAATGAAGAAGAGCATGCTGAACATCTGCGGATTGTTTTGGGAACTCTCCGAGACCATCAGCTTTACGCCAAGTTTAGTAAATGTGAATTTTGGCTGAAAGAGGTAGGATTCCTTGGTCATTTCATTTCTGCCGGCGGAGTGTCCGTCGACCCTCCAAGATTCAGTCCATCATGGAGAAGAAAGCCCCTACCAACCAGACCGAAGTCCGCGCCTTTCTAGGATTGGCGGGTTATTACCGTAAGTTCGTTGAGGGATTCTCCAGCATTGCGAGACCCTTAACGCAGCTTTTGAAGAAGCATAAGAAGTTTGAATGGACCGACAAATGTGAGGCCAGTTTTCAGGAACTCAAGAAGAGGTTAGTTACAGCCCCCGTCTTGACCATGCCTGATATCACCAAGGATTTTGATGTGTACTGCGATGCATCGAAACTTGGTCTGGGAAGTGTGCTGATGCAAGAAGGCAAGGTGATAGCCTATTTGTCAAGACAACTTCGACCGCACGAGATGAATTACCCCACGCATGACTTAGAGCTTGCTGCGGTAGTTCACGCCCTGAAGACCTGGCGTCATTATTTAGTTGGGAATCGCTGCGAAATCTACACCGACCACAAGAGCCTGAAGTATATTTTCACTCAGCGGGAGCTGAACATGAGGCAAAGCAGATGGATGGAGCTTATCAAGGACTATGATCTCGGTATTCATTATCACCCCGGTAAAGCCAATGTCGTAGCTGATGCCCTTAGTCGAGAGACCTGTTCGTTGAACGCCCTCATCAAGGTTGCTCAACCCAAGCTGTATGAAGAACTTGAGGAGTTCGGCCTCGAGCTCGTTAGCCATGGTTTTCTGGCCAATCTTGAGCTGAAGCCTACCTTGTTTGATCAGATCAAAGAAGCTCAGGTGGGACATGAGAGTATTGAAGGAATCAAGCGTAGAATGGATAGGGAAGAAGTTCCTGGCTTCACCATTGATGCCAAAGGAGTTTTGTGGTACAAAGAACGCCTCTGTGTACCCAATATTCAAGACCTGAAGCAACTCATCATGAAGGAAGCTCACGACACCCCCTACTCAATCCACCCCGGAGGAACCAAGATGTATCAGGACCTGAAGAAACAATTCTGGTGGCATGGTATGAAGCGTGAGATCGCCTTTTTCATCGCTCGTTGCGACGTGTGCCAGAAAGTGAAGGCTGAACATCAGCGACCAGCTGGACTACTCCAACCCCTCCAAGTTCTCGAGTGGAAATGGGAAGAAGTTGGAATGGATTTCATTTCTGGACTTCCTAAATCTCAGCGTGGTCATGACTCCATCTGGGTTATTGTCGATCGACTCACCAAGGTCGCCCATTTCATCCCAGTCAAGACCACTTTCCCCGGAACCCGGCTGGCTGATCTTTATATATCCCGTATTGTTAGTCTCCACGGAGTCCCCAATAGGATAGTGTCAGATCGTGGTACCAATTCACCTCGAAATTCTGGAAGAGCCTGCATGAAGCCCTAACAAGCTAGCTTTCAAGACACTTATTGATACGTCTCAAACGTATCTATAATTTCTTATGTTCCATGCTACTTTTATGACAATACTTGAATGTTTTATACATACTTTACAGCATTATTATACATTTTCCGGCACTAACCTATTAACAAGATGCCGAAGTGCCCGTTGCTGTTTTCTGCTATTTTTGGTTTCAGAAATCCTAGTAAGGAAATATTCTCGAATTGGACGAAATCAACGCCCAGGGTCCTATTTTTACACGAAGCTTCCAGAAGACCGAGGGAAAGGAAGTGGGGCCACGAGGTGGCCACACAACAGCGCGCGGCCCGGGCCCGGCCGCGCGCCCTAGTGTGTGGGCCCTCACGTCGCCCCCGACCTACCCTTCCACCTACAAATAGCCTTCGTCGCGAAACCCCCGTACCGAGAGCCACGATGAAAACATTATCGAGAGGCCGCCGCCGCCTAATCCCATCTCGGGATTCAGGAGATCGCCGCACCCTGCCGAGAGGGGAATCATCACCGGAGGGGCTCTACATCATCATGCCCGCCTCCGGATTGATGCGTGAGTAGTTCATCCTTGGACTATGGGTCCATAGCAGTAGCTAGATCGTTGTCTTCTCCGCTTGTGCTATCATTGTTTAGACATGTTGTGTTTGGCGGGATCCGATGAATATAGAATATTATGTTAAGTTGATTATCAATCTATCATATATGTGTTGTTTATGTTCTTGCATGCTCTCCGTTGCTAGTAGAGGCTCTGGCCATGTTGATACTTGTAACTCCAAGAGGGAGTAATTATGCTCGATAGTGGGTTCATGCCTCCATTGAATCTGGGACAGTGACAGAAAGTTCTAAGGTTGTGGATGTGTGATACGTCTCCGACGTATCTTATGTTCCATGCTACTTTATTGATGATACCTACATGTTTTATACACATTATATGTGTGGTGACCCGGCATACCACTGCATGGTGTAGTATGCAAGTCTGATATAACACCAATGAAACACCGTTCCACTAGTATTATATCGCTCAGAGTGGTACAACAGAAACATATGCGGGTCCAAGGCATGTCTATAGAATTACACACAGACTCTGTTACATAAGATCATCATAGCCTCCTACTTTACAATGAGGTAAAACTGCAAATAAACTCCAGAAGAACGACTCGTAGTCTAAACCTATCACGAACTCTATTTGTAGAGTATCTACCTAGCTACAGAGGCTAAGAATAGATTCTAGCTAAATAGGAGCTAGGTTTAGGAAGCTAGTTCCCTTCTATTGCTAATCTAGGTTTTCTCCTTGTTGGATGTAGTGTTTGACTCCTCTGACAGGGTCCTGTCCCTTGAAGTAGTTATTGACTCCTCGGCCTTCGAGTTGCACTGTAGATCCTCCTCCGATGCCTCCATATCTAAGCAGGGGATTTAAGAGTGGGATGAGTACGAGCGTACTCAACAAGTTCATTATAGGAAAGAGGTGTTTAATGCACTAGCTACGGCATTAGACCAAAGAGTCTAATACCAATGCAGGTTTTGATAATCGTTTCTTCAAAAGGTTGCTTTTATTCAGAAGAGCTATGTCCGTCAGCCTTCACCGGTTGACTAGAACTTCATGGAGTTCCTTTCCTTGGCAGTTCCAAAACCCGGAACAGGGAGTGACTGGTCACAGTTCGTTACACTCTGCAGAGGTGTGTTTCTTTACCCATAAGAGATCTTAACCTTGGTGCCAACCGAGCTTAAGTTCTCGTCCACACTTCCTTTGGTGTGAGGCCCGGTATAAGGTCCTAGTCAATCATGTTCCTCCGCTACCTCGAACACCCACCCTTTGTTGCATGCCCCGACCCTGGGTCCTCGCCGGTCCCATTATTCCCGTAATTTCAGGGTGGACCCCGGCCACGACGACAGTCTGGGATCGAACCAAACTCCTTCGCCGGTAGCTGCAACCCATCATAGACCGCATTACCGTGGGGAATTAGAATGGGATCCCCACCCTCCGGTTGTTCCGCAAGACACAACTGCTACGGTAAGCATTGCATTACCGTGGGGAATTAGAATGGGCTCCCCACCCTCCGGTTGTCCGCACACAACTGCTACGGTAAGCGCATCCGTTGATGAACGAGAGGTGGAAACACTTTTGACTACTCCGTCCCACTCCAGATCTTATGGTTAACACGGGTATTACGGCACAAGAATCACTGGACGACATTTGTTGTTTAATCCTAGATGGATATAAACCCTTGCAATGGAACCTCCACCATATCAACACAATCCATGGTTCCATTGCCCACCACATAGTCATATTCATAGTTATGAAAATAGTGGTTTTGCTTTTTATGCAATAATGATAAACATAGTACTTTGCAAGTAATTTGGTAAAAATACTCAAATGACATGAGCAAGCGATGAACTTGCCATTCTTGACTGCAAGATTATGCAGACAAGGTCTTCGGTGCGCAATAACTCCAAATTCTGAAATAGCATCATCGTCCGGTAAGGACGATGTTTAAAAGATTGGCAAGGATGCAATAATGCATAAGTATGAGATGCAATCGTTCTAAACGTGACCTAACCCCGATGATTTAGGATTAGTGAGTTGTAGTGATTTGTTTAGGGTGTGTTGCACTTTTAGAATGATTCACAAACAAGGTTCTTATTCAGGGTTGTGTTGTTTTAGAATCATAAGCAAGTGGTAAAATGCATAGTAACAATCATACACACCAAGGAATAGTAGTTGTATAATAAGTAAAGAGCAGTTGTCAATTTTTAAGTCCTATGGTGTATGGTTGATGATTACTTGTTATATACTCTAAAAGAATAACTTTGGAAGAACATGTTCTTTAATAAAGAACAAGTATGATAATTAGGGTTGTGGGGTACTATGGTTTACTATGGTTCTAATTGGTTCTAGAGTAAGTATTAGATGGATCACAACATAGTTGGATTCATCAACACTAAGGGCTTGTAAGGTTGAGTTAAGCCTAGGCATCCTAAGCAATTATTCATACAAGGTTGCTATCAAGATTGGTTCATCTTATTGGTGATAGCTAGCTAGGGTTTATAGGTCCTTATAAGCAGGGTTGATGATGATTCTTTATTTACTTCAAAAGAATAACTTTTGAAGAACATACTTCTTAAATAATAAGAAGTATATCAATTAGGGTTGAGGTGGTCTAGGTTTTACTGTTAGTTCTATTAAGTAAAGAATGGTAGGCTCTTAAATGGGATGGTTCATAAGTATCTCACAATATTAGGGTTGAGTGGATTATGGTTAGGTAATGCACAATATTTGGCACAGTTGTTATTGGAGTTCATCACAAGGGTGTGATGATAAATAGGGTTAATGAAGGATGATGGCTTTGGTGATAGGAGCTAGGGTTTAGACTTGAGTGATCCTATTTGCTCAACTTGGTTTGATGGGTAGGCATACTTAGGATGCTAAAGTATTAGTGATAGGGTTCCTATATTCTATGTGAATAGGAACAAGCATTTATTTGATAATTATGGATCTGTGAATGAAAATAAAGTATAGGATCACATGTTATAACCGAGGTTTAGGTTTATAAGCAATTTAGGGTTCACATGAATTAATGGAGCTAGGGTTCCTACTTGAATTAGGGTTTTTAGGTTTAACATGAAATGATGGGTTGTAATATCATCCACTATGGAATTAGGGTTTGCTATTTACCATAAAGTCTTATGGTTAATAACTTCAATTTAAAGTTGAATTTATTAATAACTTGTAAATAAAATAATATTGAGTTTAGCATTTTATTCTTTTTAAATAATTAATAATTAAGGTAATTATTAATTAGGGTTTAAATCCCTCTAATAAGGATTTAACAAAACAATGAATAAAGAAATTACTTTTAATGTTTTCTTTATTCATGTACTGGTTTTTATTTAATTTGAAAAGTGTTTTACTAATTATTGAATTTTACTTGAATTTTAAATTAAAAGAAAAGGCTTGAACATTAAATATTAAATGATTAAATTTTTATTAAAAATAAAAATTTCATGTTATATTTTTATTGGATAGTATTTACTTTTATAAGAATTTTGATGTCTTATTCTTATTTTTCTGAGTTAATAAGATTTTTCTATAAATTTTTAAAGTTGCAGTAATATTGAATTAAAAAAATAAAAACGAAATGGCTAAACCTACCCGGACAGAACACACCCCCAGTCTATGACTGGTGGGGTCTGTCCACCTCACCCGCCACGTGGGATTTGACCGAGTCAAAATTACCACGGTGGCGAGAAGGTCACTGGCCGGCGGGTACTGGCGATGGTCGCCGGCGCTAGGGCGTTCCCGCGAGCCTGAGCAGGGGCGCGTTGGACAATACTCACCAAGGCGAGTCTAGTGGTGGCAGCGCCACCCCCTAATGGTCACCGGAGCGGCGGCGACGGTGATGCCCGACGGCGGCGCTCCCAGGCAAGTGGTGCGGCGAGGCTACGGTGGTCTAGGGGAAAAAGCGAGCATGCCAGTCGGTAGAGGGGCTCACCAGGAGCACGACGAGCTTGACGGCGAAGCGAATGGAGCTCGGACGGCGACGAAATCATCCGTGAACCTGGCGGCAGTGGTCGAAGAAATTGGCCAAATTCGCCAGTCCAGGGGCTCCCCATCTTGCAAGCTTCGACGAGAAGAACGAGGAGAGGATGGTGGTGCTGGGAGTATCCTCGGCGAGGCTCAGGGATGCCTTAATCGCCGACGGTGAACGGAGGCCGGCGAGCTAGGGTTTCGTCGTTGGGGAAGAATGGAGCAGAGAGAGGGAAAATGGAGGGCGTCTGGGCGTTTTATATCTTCTCCGCCATGCGCTGGCAGTCAATATCGGCGACGGGGACGCGGGACGTGGCGACGTCGGCTCGGTGGCGAGCTCCTGTGCGCCCAGAGGAGAAAACGAAGACGACGACCTCCCTCCTCGTCTTTATCCACCGCGAAGGGGTACGGGCTGGTGCTGGGTTGTGTTTTGAGCTGGGCCAGGCTGCTTACTGGGCTGTGTTGCTGGGTTGCGGCTGGGCTGCACCATGGGCTGCACGGCCAGGTGAGCCAGGTAATGTTTTTCCCTTCTTTTCTTTTTCTGTTTTATTTATTTTTTTGTTTTGTATTTGCCCATTTGAATTCACATTTGAATTCTGTTATTTTTGCAGGTGTCTCAATTATGTTAATTCCATTTGGATGTTGTGAAATGACTATTACACCCATAATCCATTTGAAACAAGTATTTTATATTATATTACATACTTGTGTTTTATTCAAAATAGCAAATGAGCATGAGTTTATATCCTCATTTTATTTTTTTAAGTTTTTCTTGTGTATCAATCTGTTTGAAGTATTAAAGTTAATACTTTGAACTCAATTTATTTCAGAGATTAATCTTAGGGCTTGGTTTCTATTTGAGGATTTTGTCACTAGCATATGATTTTATGTGAGCACATATTTATTAGAGTTTTATCATTTCTAGTATAACCCCCTTGTTAAGGTTAATACTATCACTACATTTGAAAGTATCTCAGTAGGGATTGTTTCCATCATAATTTATCTTGGTTACAAAGATAAATAGTTGATCACTACACATATGGTTTACTTATAGGACTTAGCATTAGGTGGCTCTTATGTTTCATAATTGAAACATTGTATTTAATTAATGAACCATTAGGGTTCTAGTCATATTCTCCTAATGACACATGGTTTGAGTCTCAAATGAGGGTTAGGTTTTTAGTTATGATCATCCAAGTGATGCATAACTAGGGTTGAGGTTTAATTCTAGGTTTTGAGATGAGGTGACACCATATTGCATGTGCTAGGGTTTAATCTCCCCTAACCAAGATAATATAGTTACTTTCTTAATTGCTTCTGTGCTCATTTGATTACTAAGGATTTGAGAATTGGTTTTATCTTCTACTAATTAACTACAATTATTATCCTTAATTTATCATTAAGTTAACTACATTGGTTATAGTTCTTTTTATAGTTAACTTTGGTCATATGAATAGATGGTTTCTCACCATTTTAAGTATGGAGTTTTACTCTAAGGTTTTCTTATGTTTCTTAGGTGAAGCATAAGGGGAATGTAGATGTGGTAGAATTCTACTTATGATCACCAGGTGAATCACAAGTTAAGGTTAGGATATAATCCTATGGTTGCTTACTAGCTATCACCCTATGATTTCATGTGGGGAATGAGATCTACTTATCCTATTAGGGTTTATCCTCAATACCTCAAGAACATGATCATGGATTAGGCATGATCAACTTGTTCTAAATATATCTACCTCAAGTTCTTAGGATTTATGATCATCACTCAATTTATAATGATCAAGGTTTGGATTCCTAGGGATCTCTCATTAAATGGGTTCTCACTTCCATGATCAAGCATGGTCTTGATCAATCAAGGTATAGCACATCTAATTTACCTCCTTGTATGGGACTACTATGGTTGCCTTGTTAATTTATATCCCAAGAGAATGCCTGAGATATTCTGCTAGGGTTCTATTCAAACAATGATGATATGGTCATCTGGTATATGAATAGTTCTCTCCCTCACATTCAAGTGTTGCCTCAACTACTTGAGTGTAACACCATAGCTTGGGCTCTCTTATAAAGGAATGGTTATTCTAGGGTTTATGGTGTACTCACAATATCTCAATAGGTATTAAGTCTAAGACTCCACTTGGCTATCTTGATTGAGTTAATCTCCTCCTTACTTTATCAATTCATGGATATGGTATTATTCCATGTGATATTAGGTTATCTCACCACTTCAAGGAAAATGGTTTACAACCTAATACTTTAGTTCAAAGGTTGTCATTTGTTCATTAATAGGTAAAGCTAAGTTTAGAATAAATGGTCTTTCTTATATGGGAAGGCTTGAATAATACTCTAGGGTTCCTCTTAGAGATGATGATTTGAATACTTGGATGTATAACCAAGGTTTAGCTCAAGGTTTGTTATTGCTTCTTTAATGGTTAATATAGAACTCTCACCTCTCTAGGTTTGATGTATAATAATATGGAATGGGGAAGAATACATACTTCTAGGGTGGATCTCCTTGTTTTAATTCCAAGATTGAAATAAAATGAATACCATGAGATTCATGGTAGGATCAAGGATTAGTTTAAGACATGGAGAAGATAAGTGAAGAATAGTTTCTCCAATTACTATTACTTGATTTCCAATTAAATGGATGTTCATATGTTATGGCAAGGAACATCATGTTGTGATCTTTAATAAGATCAAGTAGTTGATCCTTGATTAATAAGTTCCTGTGTTGATTTGATTTTCATTTGATCTAATCCCTTAGATCAAATCACCTCTACCCAAAACAAGGTTTTATCAAAGTCACATTGAGGTTTATAGCGCTTGACTTGATGAGCTACTCCAATTCCACCAAGATCAAGTGAAACTTCAGTTACTGTGACTGTTTTACTTTAAAGCGCGAAAATTCCCCGGATTTTCTATGCATGAATGCAATGCACACATCTGTTCCCTCTATATTTGTAACCCCAATACCTGGGATACCCCTTAAACTAAACTTCGTCCTCGAAGTTTGAACTCTCTCACGTTTCGGAGTGTGGATCTGACTTGTGCAGACTACGACTTTTCTCGAACTCCGTATTGATCTTACTGGATATAATTGAATATATCCCTTGTCCAGATTCTTCCTGGAATCCATTAGTGTCTGTCTCTGAACCATGGTTCTTACTTTGATTCTTTGATTTCTTCCAACTCTATAAGCTTGTTTCCTTTCTCATTGAAGATTCAATGATTGAGACTTCTTCTGGTGCTTCTAGTATTATTTGAAGGCTAATTTGATAAGAATCTTCTAATTGCTAAATAGATCTTTATTTTCCCTTACTACCAAAAGTGCAATAATGTACTTAGTAAGGTACTTACCATGGAGTAGTTGTGATGGTTTATTTCCCTAAGAATGGATTAGACTCACTTAGTCCATCCAATCTTGGATTATGATTGGTACCTATAACTATTTTGGGTTCTTTAGGTTCCATGAAAGGAATCATTCTATTAGTCTGTGGTTCTGGTATGGTCAATTTCCTTCGGTCTCTGGCCTTTTTGAGCTGTATTTGGTCTATGGTATTTTCTTCGTCCAACTACTTTATGCTTAACTTACTTGAGCTTTTGTACTTCTGAGTAAGTACTACTCACTTTCTCAATTTATAGTCCACTTCTTACTTCCTCGAGGTATAAACCTCGGCTTCTGGTCTGACGTCCTTCTGAAAGTAGTGTTCGATAATCTTATGAAAATAAGATCGAACTTCCTCTCAGTTCAGACCTTCTACTTCTATTTTTCTCAAAGTATTGAGTCATTGTACATCCAACTCAATCTTTACTCTACCCCTTAGAGTTTTCTTATGGTCTTCAACTCCTTTTCTTCTAACTATTGGACTTATCATTAGAATCTTGGTCTAGGTCTAGTTTATGGTTGTACTCTTCTAAGGTCTTGCGAAGAATATCTGTGGTGTATCCACTCAATTGTGGACATCCCATGTGAATCCTTCGACTAAGTGATTATAGATTATAGTTATTTGGCTAACAAAGTTTTATTTGTTCACAACTTCTTGGTATGAATAATCCAATGGTGGACTACTTGATACCAATTGTGGCTATTTGTTATCTAAAAATGGATTCTATTATAGGTTCTGATCAACTGGACGAGACATCTTCTACTTTATCTCGCAGTATTGATCCTATACCACAACTGTGGTCTTCTAATACCAACTGTGGTCTTCTTATATCTGCTATGGTTTCATAAGTCATCTTCCTTTTTCGAGGGTTTATTGTTGCAAGAAAACCACTAGCTGACACTATGAAGATAGTATCCTAAGTGATTTCCCATGCATTCCCTCTTCCATAATGATTATGGTTCTACTTCTACTTCTCCATAATCACCATATTTCTCACCTTCATGCTTCTTAGGTACCAAAGTACTCCTCTATTGAGGTTAAGCATGAGCTTTGATTGTTACTTCCTTCGGAGCATTGTGGTTACTTCCCACAACTATACTTCCTTTATCTGATGAACCTTCATCTTGCCTTCAAAATATTCAGAATTCGTCACTTCCTCACACGAATACCATTACCCTCTAGATCTATAGCATCAAGTAAGAACTTGATATTGCAACATGCATTTGCATATCAAAGTCAAACTTCATGTATGGATCTAGTCAATCAATGGAAATCCAATAAAAATCCAAGAAGATTCAGCTTTGTGCTTATATTACACACCATCATAAGCCTGAATATAATAGTTGAGTAAGACATCTCTAAACATCAGGCTCTGATGTGTAGTATATAACACCACATAATAAAGGTTTATATCATGATACTTAGCATGAATATAGGGCATTCTACTATTTGTCTCAAAGTTTACCTTAATTGCACAATTGCAATGAGATAAACTTGAAACAAAATGGTCTGGAATAGTTGTGGTTTACCTAAAGTTCTTTGGAAATACTAGCTTCACTTCTATTTTGTTGAAGACTATCTCACATGATATGTCTAAGTTCTAACATTGCTACTCTAAACACATAACTAGGGAAATATAGCTCTTATACTTCCATGTGTTTCTACCATAAGACTATGGTCATGATGTGCTTGGCACACTTCCCATGGTTTTGGAACACAATTCTTGCACTATTATTGAACACCTGACTTCTTATTGTACTTCTCCTAAATATTTATGATGTTCTAATCCATCACATAATGATTCTCAGGTGAATCATATATGATTACCATCACTATCATGTAAATAAGCATATTTTATTCATATCTCTCTTCCTTACCTTCCATGATGGACTCATCATGGTCTATACTACTTCATATGACTCATCGTTATCACTTACTATCAATTGTTTCACATGTCTGGATAATTTTACTTACTCATTACTTAATTTGGTCTACATCTTCTATTAGGATATCTTACTTATGTTTATCACTTGATATTACTCCTATTGCAGGTCTGGATAACTCTTTACTTAATCATGACATATGTTGGTACACATCTTCCAATAGGATATCTTCCTTATGGTTGTATCCTCTCTTTGGACTACCATGTATTGTATACCAACTAGGGTCTACTCATCTATTGTTTTAAGACTTCAATGGTGTGCTACATGTTTGGTATTAGCTAACTAATTTCACTTAAGAAAGGTAGGTAAGAAGGTTTGACTCAAGTGTGTCAGGATTATTCTCAAGTGAATATCCATCTCAAGTCATAAGAGAATTTGGTTTAGCTAAGACAACTTCCTATAGACACTACCAATCCTATAGGTCTCCTTTAAAGGGTTTTAATCCTAAGGTCAAAGCATTTGCTCTGATACCAACTGTGGTGACCCGGCATACCACTGCATGGTGTAGTATGCAAGTCTGATATAACACCAATGAAACACCGTTCCACTAGTATTATATCGCTCAGAGTGGTACAACAGAAACATATGCGGGTCCAAGGCATGTCTATAGAATTACACACAGACTCTGTTACATAAAATCATCATAGCCTCCTACTTTACAATGAGGTAAAACTGCAAATAAACTCCAGAAGAACGACTCGTAGTCTAAACCTATCACGAACTCTATTTGTAGAGTATCTACCTAGCTACAGAGGCTAAGAATAGATTCTAGCTAAATAGGAGCTAGGTTTAGGAAGCTAGTTCCCTTTTATTGCTAATCTAGGTTTTCTCCTTGTTGGATGTAGTGTTTGTCTCCTCTGACAGGGTCCTGTCCCTTGAAGTAGTTATTGACTCCTCGGCCTTCGAGTTGCACTGTAGATCCTCCTCCGATGCCTCCATATCTAAGCAGGGGATTTAAGAGTGGGATGAGTACGAGCGTACTCAACAAGTTCATTATAGGAAAGAGGTGTTTAATGCACTAGCTACGGCATTAGACCAAAGAGTCTAATACCAATGCAGGTTTTGATAATCGTTTCTTCAAAAGGTTGCTTTTATTCAGAAGAGCTATGTCCGTCAGCCTTCACCGGTTGACTAGAACTTCATGGAGTTCCTTTCCGGCAGCGTTCGCAGTTCCAAAACCCGGAACAGGAGTGACTGGTCACAGTTCGTTACACTCTGCAGAGGTGTGTTTCTTTACCCATAAGAGATCTTAACCTTGGTGCCAACCGAGCTTAAGTTCTCGTCCACACTTCCTTTGGTGTGAGGCCCGGTATAAGGTCCTAGTCAATCATGTTCCTCCGCTACCTCGAACACCCACCCTTTGTTGCATGCCCCGACCCTGGGTCCTCGCCGGTCCCATTATTCCCGTAATTTCAGGGTGGACCCCGACCACGACGACAGTCTGGGATCGAACCAAACTCCTTCGCCGGTAGCTGCAACCCATCATAGACCGCGTTACCGTGGGGAATTAGAATGGGATCCCCACCCTCCGGTTGTTCCGCAAGACACAACTGCTACGGTAAGCATTGCATTACCGTGGGGAATTAGAATGGGCTCCCCACCCTCCGGTTGTTCTGCTAGACACAACTGCTACGGTAAGCGCATCCGTTGATGAACAAGAGGTGGAAACACTTTTGACTACTCCGTCCCACTCCGGATCTTATGGTTAACACGGGTATTACGGCACAAGAATCACTGGACGACATTTGTTGTTTAATCCTAGATGGATATAAACCCTTGCAATGGAACCTCCACCATATCAACACAATCCATGGTTCCATTGCCCACCACATAGTCATATTCATAGTTATGAAAATAGTGGTTTTGCTTTTTATGCAATAATGATAAACATAGTACTTTGCAAGTAATTTGGTAAAAATACTCAAATGACATGAGCAAGCGATGAACTTGCCTTTCTTACTGCAAGATTATGCAGACAAAGTCTTCGATACGTAATAACTCCAAATTCTGAAATAGCATCATCGTCCGGTAAGGACGATGTTTAAAAGATTGGCAAGGATGCAATAATGCATAAGTATGAGATGCAATCGTTCTAAACGTGACCTAACCCCGATGATTTAGGATTAGTGAGTTGTAGTGATTTGTTTAGGGTGTGTTGCACTTTTAGAATGATTCACAAACAAGGTTCTTATTCAGGGTTGTGTTGTTTTAGAATCATAAGCAAGTGGTAAAATGCATAGTAACAATCATACACACCCAAGGAATAGTAGTTGTATAATAAGTAAAGAGCAGTTGTCAATTTTTAAGTCCTATGGTGTATGGTTGATGATTACTTGTTATATACTCTAAAAGAATAACTTTGGAAGAACATGTTCTTTAATAAAGAACAAGTATGATAATTAGGGTTGTGGGGTACTATGGTTTACTATGGTTCTAATTGGTTCTAGAGTAAGTATTAGATGGATCACAACATAGTTGGATTCATCAACACTAAGGGCTTGTAAGGTTGAGTTAAGCCTAGGCATCCTAAGCAATTATTCATATATGGTTGCTATCAAGATTGGTTCATCGTATAGGTGATAGCTAGCTAGGGTTTATAGGTCCTTATAAGCAGGGTTGATGATGATTCTTTATTTACTTCAAAAGAATAACTTTTGAAGAACATACTTCTTAAATAATAAGAAGTATATCAATTAGGGTTGAGGTGGTCTAGGTTTACTGTTAGTTCTATTAAGTAAAGAATGGTAGGCTCTTAAATGGGATGGTTCATAAGTATCTCACAATATTAGGGTTGAGTGGATTATGGTTAGGTAATGCACAATATTTGGCACAGTTGTTATTGGAGTTCATCACAAGGGTGTGATGATAAATAGGGTTAATGAAGGATGATGGCTTTGGTAATAGGAGCTAGGGTTTAGACTTGAGTGATCCTATTTGCTCAACTTGGTTTGATGGGTAGGCATACTTAGGATGCTAAAGTATTAGTGATAGGGTTCCTATATTCTATGTGAATAGGAACAAGCATTTATTTGATAATTATGGATCTGTGAATGAAAATAAAGTACTAGGATCACATGTTATAACCGAGGTTTAGGTTTATAAGCAATTTAGGGTTCACATGAATTAATGGAGCTAGGGTTCCTACTTGAATTAGGGTTTTTAGGTTTAACATGAAATGATGGGTTGTAATATCATCCACTATGGAATTAGGGTTTGCTATTTACCATAAAGTCTTATGGTTAATAACTTCAATTTAAAGTTGAAGTTATTAATAACTTGTAAATAAAATAATATTGAATTTAGCATTTTATTCTTTTTAAATAATTAATAATTAAGGTAATTATTAATTAGGGTTTAAATCCCTCTAATAAGGATTTAACAAAACAATGAATAAAGAAATTACTTTTAATGTTTTCTTTATTCATGTACTGGTTTTTATTTAATTTGAAAAGTGTTTTACTAATTATTGAATTTTACTTGAATTTTAAATTAAAAGAAAAGGCTTGAACATTAAATATTAAATGATTAAATTTTTATTAAAAATAAAAATTTCATGTTATATTTTTATTGGATAGTATTTACTTTTATAAGAATTTTGATGTCTTATTCTTATTTTTCTGAGTTAATAAGATTTTTCTATAAATTTTTAAAGTTGCAGTAATATTGAATTAAAAAAATAAAAACGAAATGGCTAAACCTACCCGGACAGAACACACCCCCAGTCATGACTGGTGGGGTCTGTCCACCTCACCCGCCACGTGGGATTTGACCGAGTCAAAATTACCACGGTGGCGAGGAGGTCACTGGCCGGCGGGTACTGGCGATGGTCGCCGGCGCTAGGGCGTTCCCGCGAGCCTGAGCAGGGGCGCGTTGGACAATACTCACCAAGGCGAGTCTAGTGGTGGCAGCGCCACCCCCTAATGGTCACCGGAGCGGCGGCGACGGTGATGCCCGACGGCGGCGCTCCCAGGCAAGTGGTGCGGCGAGGCTACGGTGGTCTAGGGGAAAAAAACGAGCATGCCAGTCGGTAGAGGGGCTCACCAGGAGCACGACGAGCTTGACGGCGAAGCGAATGGAGCTCGGACGGCGACGAAATCATCCGTGAACCTGGCGGCAGTGGTCGAAGAAATTGGCCAAATTCGCCAGTCCAGGGGCTCCCCATCTTGCAAGCTTCGACGAGAAGAACGAGGAGAGGATGGTGGTGCTGGGAGTATCCTCGGCGAGGCTCAGGGATGCCTTAATCGCCGACGGTGAACGGAGGCCGGCGAGCTAGGGTTTCGTCGTTGGGGAAGAATGGAGCAGAGAGAGGGAAAATGGAGGGCGTCTGGGCGTTTTATATCTTCTCCGCCATGCGCTGGCAGTCAATATCGGCGACGGGGACGCGGGACGTGGCGACGTCGGCTCGGTGGCGAGCTCCTGTGCGCCCAGAGGAGAAGACGAAGACGACGACCTCCCTCCTCGTCTTTATCCACCGCGAAGGGGTACGGGCTGGTGTGGGTTGTGTTTTGAGCTGGGCCAGGCTGCTTACTGGGCTGTGTTGCTGGGTTGCGGCTGGGCTGCACCATGGGCTGCACGGCCAGGTGAGCCAGGTAATGTTTTTCCCTTCTTTTCTTTTTCTGTTTTATTTATTTTTTTGTTTTGTATTTGCCCATTTGAATTCACATTTGAATTCTGTTATTTTTGCAGGTGTCTCAATTATGTTAATTCCATTTGGATGTTGTGAAATGACTATTACACCCATAATCCATTTGAAACAAGTATTTTATAAAGCATTATATTACATACTTGTGTTTTATTCAAAATAGCAAATGAGCATGAGTTTATATCCTCATTTTATTTTTTTAAGTTTTTCTTGTGTATCAATCTGTTTGAAGTATTAAAGTTAATACTTTGAACTCAATTTATTTCAGAGATTAATCTTAGGGCTTGGTTTCTATTTGAGGATTTTGTCACTAGCATATGATTTTATGTGAGCACATATTTATTAGAGTTTTATCATTTCTAGTATAACCCCCTTGTTAAGGTTAATACTATCACTACATTTGAAAGTATCTCAGTAGGGATTGTTTCCATCATAATTTATCTTGGTTACAAAGATAAATAGTTGATCACTACACATATGGTTTACTTATAGGACTTAGCATTAGGTGGCTCTTATGTTTCATAATTGAAACATTGTATTTAATTAATGAACCATTAGGGTTCTAGTCATATTCTCCTAATGACACATGGTTTGAGTCTCAAATGAGGGTTAGGTTTTTAGTTATGATCATCCAAGTGATGCATAACTAGGGTTGAGGTTTAATTCTAGGTTTTGAGATGAGGTGACACCATATTGCATGTGCTAGGGTTTAATCTCCCCTAACCAAGATAATATAGTTACTTTCTTAATTGCTTCTGTGCTCATTTGATTACTAAGGATTTGAGAATTGGTTTTATCTTCTACTAATTAACTACAATTATTATCCTTAATTTATCATTAAGTTAACTACATTGGTTATAGTTCTTTTTATAGTTAACTTTGGTCATATGAATAGATGGTTTCTCACCATTTTAAGTATGGAGTTTTACTCTAAGGTTTTCTTATGTTTCTTAGGTGAAGCATAAGGGGAATGTAGATGTGGTAGAATTCTACTTATGATCACCAGGTGAATCACAAGTTAAGGTTAGGATATAATCCTATGGTTGCTTACTAGCTATCACCCTATGATTTCATGTGGGGAATGAGATCTACTTATCCTATTAGGGTTTATCCTCAATACCTCAAGAACATGATCATGGATTAGGCATGATCAACTTGTTCTAAATATATCTACCTCAAGTTCTTAGGATTTATGATCATCACTCAATTTATAATGATCAAGGTTTGGATTCCTAGGGATCTCTCATTAAATGGGTTCTCACTTCCATGATCAAGCATGGTCTTGATCAATCAAGGTATAGCACATCTAATTTACCTCCTTGTATGGGACTACTATAGTTGCCTTGTTAATTTATATCCCAAGAGAATGCCTGAGATACTCTGCTAGGGTTCTATTCAAACAATGATGATATGGTCATCTGGTATATGAATAGTTCTCTCCCTCACATTCAAGTGTTGCCTCAACTACTTGAGTGTAACACCATAGCTTGGGCTCTCTTATAAAGGAATGGTTATTCTAGGGTTTATGGTGTACTCACAATATCTCAATAGGTATTAAGTCTAAGACTCCACTTGGCTATCTTGATTGAGTTAATCTCCTCCTTACTTTATCAATTCATGGATATGGTATTATTCCATGTGATATTAGGTTATCTCACCACTTCAAGGAAAATGGTTTACAACCTAATACTTTAGTTCAAAGGTTGTCATTTGTTCATTAATAGGTAAAGCTAAGTTTAGAATAAATGGTCTTTCTTATATGGGAAGGCTTGAATAATACTCTAGGGTTCCTCTTAGAGATGATGATTTGAATACTTGGATGTATAACCAAGGTTTAGCTCAAGGTTTGTTATTGCTTCTTTAATGGTTAATATAGAACTCTCACCTCTCTAGGTTTGATGTATAATAATATGGAATGGGGAAGAATACATACTTCTAGGGTGGATCTCCTTGTTTTAATTCCAAGATTGAAATAAAATGAATACCATGAGATTCATGGTAGGATCAAGGATTAGTTTAAGACATGGAGAAGATAAGTGAAGAATAGTTTCTCCAATTATTATTACTTGATTTCCAATTAAATGGATGTTCATATGTTATGGCAAGGAACATCATGTTGTGATCTTTAATAAGATCAAGTAGTTGATCCTTGATTAATAAGTTCCTGTGTTGATTTGATTTTCATTTGATCTAATCCCTTAGATCAAATCACCTCTACCCAAAACAAGGTTTTATCAAAGTCACATTGAGGTTTATAGCGCTTGACTTGATGAGCTACTCCAATTCCACCAAGATCAAGTGAAACTTCAGTTACTGTGACTGTTTTACTTTAAAGCGCGAAAATTCCCCGGATTTTCTATGCATGAATGCAATGCACACATCTGTTCCCTCTATATTTGTAACCCCAATACCTGGGATATTACAATATGTCATATTTATGCGTTTTCCGGAACTAACCTATTGTGAGAAGTGTTTCTGTTTTGTTTTTGGTTTCGAAATCCTAGTAACGAAATATTCTCGGAATTGGACGAAATCAACGCCCAGGTTTCTATTTTGCCCGGAAGCATCCAGAACACCCGAGAACCGTCAGAGAGGGGCCAAGTGGGGCCCACACATGGTGGCGGCGCGGCCAAGGAGCCAGGCGCGCCGCCCTAGTGTCTGGCCCCACCAGACCCCCTCCGAGGCTCCCCTTTCGCCTATTTAAAGGTCCTGACCTAAAATCCCGAGACGAATAAGCCACGGTACGCGAAACCTTCCGAGCCGCCGCCATCGCGAAGCCCGGGGACAGAGTCTCTGTTCCGGCACGCCGCCGGACGGGGAAGTGCCCCCGGAAGGCTTCTCCATCGACACCGCTGCCATCTCCACCGCCATCTTCATCACCGCTGCTGCTCCCATGAGGAGGGAGTAGTTCTCCATTGAGGCTCGGGGCTGTGCCGGTAGCTATGTGGTTCATCTCTCCTATGTACTTCAATACAATAATCTCATGAGCTGCCTTACATGATTGAGATTCATATGATGATGCTTGTAATCTAGATGTCATTATGCTAGTCAAGTGGGTTTTACTTATGTGATCTCCGAAGACTCCTTGTCCCACGTGTGTAAAGGTGACAGTGTGTGCACCGTGTGGGTCTCTTAGGCTATATTTCACAGAATACTTATTCACTGTTATGAATGGCATAGTGAAGTGCTTATTTATATCTCTTTATGATTGCAATGTGTTTTGTATCACAATTTATCTATGTGCTACTCTAGTGATGTTATTAAAGTAGTTTATTCCTCCTGCACGGTGTAATGGTGACAGTGTGTGCATCCGTGTTAGTACTTGGCGTAGGCTATGATTATGATCTCTTGTAGATTATGAAGTTAACTATCGCTATGATGGTATTGATGTGATCTATTCCTCCTACATGATATGAAGGTGACAGTGTGCATGCTATGTTAGTACTTGGTTTAGTCGTGTCGATCTTTCATGCACTCTAAGGTTATTTAAATATGAACATTGAATTGTGGAGCTTGTTAACTCCGGCATTGAGGGTTCGTGTAATCCTACGCAACGTGTTCATCATCCAACAAGAGAGTGTAGAGTATGCATTTATCTATTCTGTTATGTGATCAATGTTGAGAGTGTCCACTAGTGAAAGTCTAATCCCTAGGCCTTGTTCCTAAATATCGCTATCGCTGCTTGTTTACTGTTTTACTGCGTTACTACTGCTGCGTTACTACGCTTGTTTACTTCCCACAATATTACTACCATCAACTGCACGCCAGAAGCTATTTTCTGGTGCCGTACTACTGCTCATATTCATTCATACCACTTGTATTTCACTATCTCTTCGCCGAACTAGTGCACCTATTAGGTGTGTTGGGGACACAAGAGACTTCTTGCTTTGTGGTTGCAGGGTTGCATGAGAAGGATATCTTTGACCTCTTCCTCCCTGAGTTCGATAAACCTTGGGTGATCTACTTAAGGGAAAACTTGCTGTTCTACAAACCTCTGCTCTTGGAGGCCCAACAATGTCTACAGGAAAAGAAGCGTGAGTAGACATCAATATGTGTTGCTACTAGGGATAAAACATCGATGCTTTGTCTAAGGATATTTGTGTTGATTACATAACGCGCCATACTTAATGCAATTATCTCTGTTGTTTACAACTTAATACTAGAAGGGGTTCGGATGATAACTGAAGGTGGATTATTTAGGCATAGACGCATGCTGGATAGCGGTCTATGTACTTTGTCATAATGCCCGATTAAATCACATAGTAATCATCATTGATATGTATTGAATCTTTATTTGTCAATTGCCGCCTGTAATTTGTTCACCCAGCATGTTAGTTATCTTATTGGAGAGACACCTCTAGTGCTGTGGACCCCGGTCCATTCTTTTACATCTGAATACATTCTACTGCAATCATTGTTCTTCACTGTTCGTTGCAAACAAACACCATCTTCCACTCGATACGCTTAATCCTTTGTTTTCAGCAAGCCGGTGAGATTGACAACCTCACTGTTACGTTGGGGCAAAGTACTTTGATTGTGTTGTGCAGGTTCCACGTTGGCGCCGATTTCACTGGTGTTGCGCCGCACTACATTCCTCCACCAACAACCTTCACGTGCTTCTTGGCTCCTACTGGTTCGATAACCTTGGTTTCTTTCTGAGGGAAAACTTGCCGCCGTGCGCATCATACCTTCCTCTTGGGGTTCCCAACGGACGTGTACATCTACGCGCATCATCAAGCATTTTTCTGGCGCCGTTGCCGGGAGATCAAGACACGCTGCAAGGGGAGTCTCCACTTCCAATCTCTTTACTTTGTTTTTGTCTTGCTTTACTTTATTTTATTTACTGTCTTGTTTTCTTCATATTAAAAACACAAAAAATTAGTTACTTTACTTATTGTCTTGTTTACTAGCTCTATATCAAAACACAAAAAATTTAGTTACTTGTTTCTACTTTATTTGCCTAGTTTACTTTATTACTGTTATAATGGGTACTCCTGAAAATACTAAGTTGTGTGATTTCACTAGCACAAATAATAATGATTTTATATGTACTCCTATTGCTCCACCTGCTACTACAGCAGAATTTTATGAAATTAAACCTGCTTTACTAAATCTTGTTATGAGAGAGCAATTTTCTGGTGTTAGTACTGATGATGCTGCTGCCCATCTTAATAATTTTGTTGAACTTTGTGAAATGCAAAAGTATAAGGATATACATGGTGATATTATAAAACTGAAATTGTTTCCTTTCTCATTAAGAGGAAGAGCTAAAGATTGGTTGCTTTCTTTGCCTAAAAATAGTATTGATTCATGGACTAAGTGTAAAGATGCTTTTATTAGTAAATATTATCCTCCCGCTAAGATTATATCTTTGAGAAGTATCATAATGAATTTTAAAAAATTTGATAATGAACATGTTGCTCAAGCATGGGAGAGAATGAAATCTTTGGTAAAGAATTGCCCAACCCATGGACTGACTACTTAGATGATCATCCAAACCTTTTATGCAGGACTGAATTTTTCCTCGAGGAACCTATTGGATTCAGCTGCTGGAGGTACTTTTATGTCCATCACCCTGGGCGCCGCAACTAAAATACTTGATGATATGATGATCAATTACTCTGAATGGCACAGAAAGAACTCCTCAAGGTAAGAAGGTAAATTCTGAAGAAACCTCTTCTTTGGGTGATAAGATTGATGCTATTATGTCTATGCTTGCAAATGGTAGATCTCATATTGATCCTAATAATGTTCCTTTAGCTTCATTGGTTGCTCAAGAAGAAAATGTTGATGTGAATTTCATTAAGAACAATAATTTCAACAACAATGCTTATAGGAATAATTATGGTAACAACTATAGGCCATATCCTTCTAATAATGGTAATGTTTATGGTAATTCTTATGGCAATTCTTACAATAATAATAAGAGTGTACCCTCTGGTCTTGAAGTGATGCTTAAAGAATTTATTAGTACACAAACTGCTTTCAATAAAACTGTTGAAGAAAAGCTTGGTAAAATTGATATTCTTGCTTCTAAGGTTGATAGTCTTGCTCTTGATGTTGATCTTTTAAAATTGAAAGTTATGCCTGAGGAAGTTAAAGATGCTAGGTTTGCTAAAACAAATGCCATCCAAGTTCTAATTAATGATAATATTAGAATGTTGGCTGAATTGCATGCTAGGTGGGATAGAGAAGAAAAAGAAAAACTTGCTAAAGAAAATAATGTAGCTAAAGTATGGACTATTACCACCACTAGTAATGTTGATTCTTCACATGTTGCTACACCCCCTACTATCAATGGTAAAATAATTGGTGTTGGCAATGTTTTTACTCCTAGTGCAAAGCGTACAAAATTGCCTGAAATGCTGAAACTGCTTGTGATAAAACTGCTGAAATTTTTCAAAATATTGGTGACAATGATTCCATTGCTGTAGAACATAATGGTTTTGATTTTGATGATTGTCATATTACTGAAGTTATAAAGTTCTTACAAAAACTTGTTAGAAGTCCCAATGCTAGTGCTATGAATTTAGCCTTTACAAAACATATTACAAATGCTCTCATTAAAGCTAGGGAAGAGAAATTAAAACTTGAAGCTTATATTCCTAGAAAGTTAGAAGATGGTTGGGAGCCCATCATTAAAATTAAATTCAATGACTTTGAGTGTAATGCTTTATGTGATCTTGGTACAAGTATTTCTGTTATGCCTAAAAAGATTTATGATATGCTTGACTTGCCACCATTGAAGAATTGTTATTTGGATGTTAATCTTGCCGATAATGTTAAAAAGAAACCTTTGGGGAGGATTGATAATGTGCGCATTACGGTTAACAATAACCTTGTCCCCGTTGATTTTGTTGTCTTGGATATCGAATGCAATGCATCTTGTCCTATTGTGTTGGGAAGACCTTTTATTCGAACTGTTGGTGCTGTTATTGATATGAGGGAACGTAATATTAAATACCAATTTCCTCTCAAGAAAGGTATGGAACACTTCCCTAGAAAGAGAATGAAGTTGCCTTTTGATTCTATTATTAGAACGAGTTATGATGTTGATGCTTCTTCTCTTGATGTTACTTGATTTGCACTTTCTGCGCCTAGCTGAAAGGCGTTAAAGAAAAGCACTTCTTGGGAGATAACCCATGTTTTATTTTATTTACTATATTGTTGAGTCTTGGAAGTTGTTTACTACTGTAGCAACCTATCCTTATCATGTTTTTGTGCCAAGTAAAGTTTCTATGTTAAAGTTGATGCTATATTTGGGATTGCTGCGCAGAAACAGCATTGCTGCCTGTCACGAATTCTCGCAGAGCTCCCTGTAAAAAATTCGAAAACATCTGTCAATTTACGAGCGTGATCCTCAGATATGTACGCAACTTTCATTAGTTTTGAGTTTTTCCATTTGAGCAAGTTAAGTGCCCCTGCCAGATTCATCTTTACGGACTGTTCTGTTTTTGACAGATTCTGCCTTTTATTTTGCATTGCCACTTTTGCTATGTTGAATGAGTTTCTTTGTTCCATTAACTTTCAGAAGCTTTGTGCAATGTCCAGAAGTGTTAAGAATGATTGTGTCACCTCTGAATATGTGAATTTTGATTATGCACTAACCCTCTAATGAGTTTGCTCGAAGTTTGTTGTGAAGGATGTTTTCAAGGGTCAAGAGAAAGAGGATGATATACTATGATCAAGTAGGACAAGGTGCGAGCGCTATTAGTACTCTATGCATGAGACTTGCAGCTTGTAGGAAGTATTATACATAGCACATATGAATTATTACTACCGTTGACAAAATTGTTTCTATGTTTTCAAAACAAAAGCTCTAGCACAAAAATAGTAATCCATGCTTCCCTCTGCGAAGGGCCATTCTTTTACTTTATGTTGAGTCAGTTTACCCACTTCTTTCTATCTTAAAAGCAAACACTTGTGTTAACTGTGTGCATTGATTCTTACATGTTTACTTATTGCACCTGTTATATTACTCTATGTTGACAAATATCCATGAGATATATATGTTACAAGTTGAAAGCAATTGCTGAAACTTAATCATCCTTTGTGTTGCTTCAATGCATTCTACTTTGAATTTATTGCTTATGAGTTAGCTCTTATGCAAGTCTTATTGATACTTTTTTGAAAGTACTATTCATGAAAAGTTTTGCTATATGATTCATTTGTTTAGTCATTATCTTTGTTAGCAATCTTTTGTTCAGATCACTCCATTCATCTCATATGCTTTACAATAATGTTGATCAAGATTATGTTGGTAGCATGTCACTTCAGAAATTATTTGTGTTATCGTTTACCTACTCGAGGGGAGTAGGAACTAAGCTTGGGATGCTTGATACGTCTCAAACGTATCTATAATTTCTTATGTTCCATGCTACTTTTATGACAATACTTGAATGTTTTATACATACTTTACAGCATTATTATACATTTTCCGGCACTAACCTATTAACAAGATGCGAAGTGCCGTTTTCTGCTGTTTTTGGTTTCAGAAATCAAAGGAAATATTCTCGGAATTGGATGAAATCAACGCCCGGGTCCTATTTTTACACGAAGCTTCCAAGACCGGGGAAAGGAAGTGGGGCCACGAGGTGGCCACACCGGCGGCGCGGCCCAGGCCCCGGCCGCGCGGCCCTAGTGTGTGGGCCCCTCGTCGCCCCCTAACCTACCCTTCCGCCTACAAATAGCCTTCGTCGCGAAACCCCTATACCGAGAGCCACGATACGGAAAACATTACTGAGAGGCTGCCGCCGCCAATCCCATCTCGGGGATTCAGGAGATCGCCTCCGGCACCCGGAGAGGGGAATCATCACCGGAGGGGCTCTACATCATCATGCCCGCCTCCGGATTGATGCGTGAGTAGTTCATCCTTGGACTATGGGTCCATAGCAGTAGCTAGATGGTTGTCTTATCCGCTTGTGCTATCATTGTTTAGATCTTGTGAGCTGCCTAACATGATCAAGATCATCTATTTGTAATGCTACATGTTGTGTTTGGCGGGATCCGATGAATATAGAATATTATGTTAAGTTGATTATCAATCTATCATATATGTGTTGTTTATGTTCTTGCATGCTCTCCGTTGCTAGTAGAGGCTCTGGCCAAGTTGATACTTGTAACTCCAAGAGGGAGTAATTATGCTCAATAGTGAGTTCATGCCTCCATTGAATCTGGGACAGTGACAGAAAGTTCTAAGGTTGTGGATGTGCTGTTGCTACTAGGGATAAAACATCGATGCTTTGTCTAAGGATATTTGTGTTGATTACATTACGCGCCATACTTAATGCAATTATCTGTTGTTTACAACTTAATACCGGAAGGGTTCGGATGATAACCTGAAGGTGGATTATTTAGGCATAGATGCATGCTGGATAGCGGTCTATGTACTTTGTCGTAATGCCCTGATTAAATCACATAGTAATCATCATTGATATGTATTGTGTGGCACCCCCGGGATCAGGGTTAGACAAATACCAGATCTTCGTCTGAAATAAGCCTAACCTCGAGCTCGAGAGACTACAGTGAGAGAATCGGTAACACAACAGTGACTCTACGACTCAAAAGAATATATTACAACTCTTAGCAGAGTAAGATCCAAATTATTACACGCAGAGGTCACTGACCCAACATTCAACAAGCAACGGAAGCAAATTATGTTATTCTAAATAACAAGATAGCAAAGGGCTTAAGAAGCCATAACATAAAGCGACGTCCCAGTCCATAAGTCTCAGGCTGCTGCCTGGGAACCCCAAACTACTAGTCGATGTTAACGTAGAAACCACCTTCGGCTGTAGCAACTTCATCTGAAACAAAAGCATGCAAAGCTGAGTACAGGGACTCAGCAAGACTTAGTACAACCTTTTAGCAAAGCGGGTATGCGGGCTTTCTGTGGAGCTTCTTTTGCGTAAAGCCAGTTTTCCTTTGTAAGACGAGAGGAGAAGCTCGACTACTCAGAACCTTTAAAAGGGGATAAGAGAGCGATATCTCTATCTCTATTTGATCATCATATTGTATCCACCAATCTTCATCATCTCGAACCACTATCCTCGGATTACCCCCTCACACCCGAAGAAGGTATCCGTAAACACACATTGGTTGCCAAGTTTTACGATTAGGTTCATGTTCTCTATGGTCTCCACGTCCGTTCCCAAGTCGTCCATAACCGCGGACACGGCTTTTCGAAAAGATTTAACCCTGCAGGGGTGCACAATTTTATCCACACGCGCCAACCGACTCTTAGTGCCAACGTTTGAGCTCTCTTCCTTGGAAAGCCGGCAGAGGGTGGTTGACCACGACCTTTACCTTGCTGTCGCCGAGACCATGAGTCACGCGCTAAGGATTGTTCCGCCGTAACGGGTCAAGTCCCGAAGTCGGTCCTTAACGATGTGAGGCGAGGTGGGTTTCACCAGGGACTCTAACCCAAGCCACCTCGGCCACGCTTACCTACCTGTATGCTATGCACCTTTTCACAAACATTTTCAATGCATATGTCCAAATAACAGGCAAACTATGTGACTCATGGAATCTACTAGGCAAGTTAGTGAGTCGAGAGGGTACCATAATAGGGCCTCGTGTGGTTGTACGCTCAGTCTTGGTTCAAGAGGCGAGAACTCGCATCCTAGGGTCGGCAGAAACGAAACAACCCACCACATCCCAATGTGGCCTTTCGTCTGAGCCTTTAATCATGTTTAACACTCATCTCTATACTTACCACGTCAACCTGTCATGCTAGATTCATTTCATTGTAAGGCTCCAGTCCGAAGACCGGAGTAGTAGCGTAACAAACTAAGCATGGCTAAGCATAAAGAGATAAAGGCTCTCGCGACGCACACATGCCAAACCTAGGTATGCTAGGAGCAGTGGATCAGGGTATCGAGGCTACAAAGGTAGAACATGCAATAGATAGGATAACTCTACCTATCGATAAAAGACAGTTGAATCGTGTGCAATATGTAGGACCCAGAAGTAAAAGCATTTCATAAACATGTATGAACCAGGCTAGGGCTTGCCTTGTCCCTCAGCTGACGAGTACGGTTCTTCGGTGGCGTTGACGTCGGACTCCGGCTCAGATCCTATTCGCGAAGAACCAAACACCGGAAAGGGAAATAAACAATCACGACATGGCATAATGCAATGCGCATACAATATGAATGATATGTCATGTTAATAGAATTGAGTAACCCTAGGTGCATTGTCAGATTAAAGGGGTTCCGGCATCGGACACCGCCATATGAGAGGGGTTCTTTTAGGGTTTCACTACATTTGCAAGTTCAAAGGTTGTAATGATGTATGAATTACTCCTAAACTTGTAGAGAATGTTTTTCTGAACATTTTGATATATTATACATATTATTCTGAATTAAAATGAATTAGTTATGAATTAAACAAGATTTAACCATTTTCTGAAATTTCTGGAAAATAATAAAAGTATGACAAGTTGGACCCACTGTCAGCATTTTAATAATTTAGAAATGATTAAAATCCTGACAGGCAGACCCCACATGTCATATAAATAAAAGAAATAGAAAATAACAGAAAATATAAAAGAAAAGGCCGGCTGACGTCATAATGACGTCAGCACGACGTCAGCCATGGCCTGGCCGGCCAGGTTGACCACGGGGACGGCGCTGCACGGCGCCAGGGGCAGCGCGGAGGGGCGCGTTCGACGCGCAGCGTCCCCGCGAACCAGAAGAGGGCGGCGCCGCCCTCCAATGGTCGCCGGAGGAGCAACTCCGACGAGCTCGCGCGGAGGCCGGGGCAGGCGCACGTCGCCGGCGCGATAGGCGGCGAGAGAGAGAGGGCCAGGGGCACGGGTAGGACCAGGGTCTCACCCTGAGCACGCCGGTGAAGACGGCTTGGCCGGAGATGGCCGGAATCGCTGGCGGCGGCGGTGGCCGGCGCGGCAGATGTCGGCCGATTCGGCCGGTAGGGAGCTCCTCGGCGGCCGGCGTTTGGTGGAGGAGAAAGAGGAGATCGAGGCGGAGCTTCGTCGGCTTCGCGCGGGGACGAGCGGAGCGGCGGCGACGGGAGTTGGCCGGAGCTAGGGTTTGCTCCCGTTCGGCGCAGAGAAGAGGGGAGAGAGGGAGGTGGCGAAACGGGGCTTCTCCCCTGGCGGCGGCGGGCCTTTATAGGCGCTCAGGGGCGGCGAGGGCCATCCTGGCCGCCGGCGCCATCGACGGCCACGGCAGCGACAGGCAGCTGCCTGGCTGCGTGCGTGGAGAAGAAGACAGGGGGGATTTTTGTGAAAACCCCCCTGGTCTTTTGGGTTTTCTTTAAAAAATAAAATCAGGGTAGATTTTGGGATATTTAGGGTATTTTAACCCCAAAATTTGAGGGGCTTTTTGCATCAAATTTTAAATAGAACAAGATACAACATATGCAACATTGTTTCAAAACATTTTAGTGCAAATTTTCTCAAATTAAATGCAAATGCATGCATGCTTATGATCAAGTAAGAGCATTTATTTGATTAACAAAGTGGGTCTGTTACAACTCTACCCCCCTTACAAGAATCTCGTCCCCGAGATTCCTAAGTTTTAGAAAAGAAGGCAGGGTACTCAGATCGGAGACGATCCTCTCGTTCCCAGGTTGCTTCTGACTCAGAGTGATGAGACCACTGAACTTTCAGGAACTTGATGGTTTGACGCCGAGTTTTACGCTCAGCTTCATCAAGGATACGAACAGGATACTCTCGATAGGTCAGATCCTCTTGGAGATCAAGTGTTTCGTGATCAACACCACGGATAGGATCTTTGAAGCAACGTTTGAGTTGGGAGACATGGAAGACGTCATGAACTTCAGGAAAAGTTGGAGGGAGTTCCAACTTATAGGCAAGTGTACCTCGTTTAGCAAGGATGCGGAAAGGACCAACATAGCGAGGAGCTAGTTTGCCTTTTATACCGAAACGATGGACACCTCTTAGAGGAGTGACTCGAAGATAAGCTTGCTCGCCAACTTCATAGCGAACTTCTTGATGATGACGATCATAATTGCTCTTTTGACGAGACTGAGCAGCTTTCAAACGCTCTCGGATAATGCCAACTTGATCTTCTGCTTCCTTGATCATGTCCGGTCCAAAGAACTGTCTTTCACCGGTTTCTGACCAATTCAGAGGGGTTCGACATTTCCGTCCATAAAGAGCTTCAAAAGGTGCCATGCCCAGGCTAGATTGGAAACTGTTGTTATAGGAGAATTCAGCAAATGGGAGGCACTTTTCCCAATTCTTGCCAAAGGATATAACACAGGCCCTGAGCATGTCTTCAAGGATTTGATTCACCCTCTCGGTTTGACCATCGGTTTGAGGATGATAGGCCGTGCTGAAGGAAAGACGAGTTCCCATAGCTTGTTGGAAACTGGCCCAGAACTTGGAAGTAAACAGGCTTCCTCGATCAGAGATAATCCTCTTCGGAACACCATGGAGAGAGACTATCCGGGAAACATACAAATCTGCCAACTTGCTAGCAGTAATGTCTTCTCGAATAGGAAGGAAGTGAGCAACTTTGGATAGACGATCAACAACTACCCATATAGCATTGCTTCCTTTCTGAGTTTTGGGAAGTCCGGTAATGAAATCCATACCAATTTCATCCCATTTCCATTCAGGAGTAGATAGAGGTTGAAGAGTACCAGCTGGTCTTTGATGCTCAGCTTTTACACGACGACAAACGTCGCATTCAGCTACAAAGCGAGCGATTTCTCTTTTCATCCGGGTCCACCAGAATCTTTGGCGAAGATCCTGATACATCTTTGTACTTCCAGGATGAATAGATAGAGGAGACTCATGAGCTTCTCGGAGGATAAGCTCTCTTAGATTCTTTTTCTTCGGCACCACCAAGCGGTTACCAAAGTAGACAACACCTTGATCATTGACGGAGAAACATTTAGCAGCTCCGCTAGCAATGTTCTCTTTGATCTTAGTGATACCCAAATCACGCTTCTGAGCGGCTTTGATCTGGTCTTCAAGAGAGGGTTTCACCTCTAAGTTAGCAAGGAACCCCTGAGGAACAACTTCAAGATTGAGTCGTGCAAATTCCTCATAGAGGGCAGGTTGATGTTGCTTAAGCATCAGATTGTTGCAGTAGGACTTCCGACTCAGCGCGTCAGCAACGACGTTGGCCTTGCCGGGCTGATAGTTAAGACCCAAATCATAGTCTTTGATGAGTTCCAACCATCTTGTCTGCCTGAGATTCAGATCCGGTTGGGTAAAAAGATACTTCAGGCTTTGATGATCCGAGTACAACTCGCAACGGTTACCGTAAAGGTAAGGTCTCCATTGCTTAAGAGCATGGACCACAGCTGCAAGCTCTAGATCATGAGTTGGATAATTGAGCTCATGTGGCTTCAACTGTCGAGAGGCATACGCAACTACATGGCCATCTTGCATCAACACACATCCGAGCCCTTGAAGAGAGGCATCACAAAAGATGACAAAGTCTTTGCTTGTGTCTGGAAGGACAAGTACAGGAGCGGTAGTCAGCTTTATTTTCAGTGTCTGAAAACTTTCTTCAGCCTTTTCTGACCACTCAAACTTCTTATCTTTCTTGAGAAGATCAGTCATTGGTTTGGCGATCTTGGAGAAATTCTCGATGTATCGACGGTAATAACCCGCCAATCCAAGAAAACTCCGAATTTCTTTGGCTGACTTAGGAGTCTTCCAGTCAAGAACGGATTGAACTTTCTCCGGAATGACTGCAACACCTTTTGCAGAGACCACATGGCCAAGAAAGATGAGCTCTTGTAGCCAGAACTCACATTTAGAGAACTTGGCGTAGAGGCGATGTTCACGAAGCTTGGTCAGCACCAAACGTAGGTGTTCAGTGTGTTCTTCTTCGGTTTTGGAGTAGACCAGAATATCATCAATGTAGATGATGACGAATTTGTCAAGATACTCCATAAACACTGAGTTCATTAGCCGCATAAAAGTGGCTGGAGCATTTGTGAGGCCAAAGGACATGACGGTGTACTCGTAAAGACCATAACGAGTCATGAACGCCGTTTTTGGAATGTCCTCCGTTCGGATTTTGATTTGATGGTAGCCTGATCTCAAATCCATCTTGGAAAAGACTGTGGCACCACTCAATTGATCGAAAAGATCATTGATTCGAGGTAAAGGATACTTGTTCTTGATGGTTACTGCGTTGAGCGGCCGGTAATCAATAACCAGACGCGGAACATTGGTATCCCTCTTCTTGACAAAGAGTGCGGGACATCCCCAAGAAGAAGTACTGGGTTGGATGTATCTTTTCCCTTCTAACTCTCCTATCTGCTTCTTCAGTTCAACCAACTCTTCTCGAGGCATACGATAAGGACGTCGAGAAACAGGAGCAGCTCCAGGAACCAGCTCGATGACAAACTCCACACTTCGATCAGGTGGCATGCCAGGTAGTTCTTCCGGAAAGACATCAGGGAAGTCACAAACCACCGGAACATCAGAAATTTCAAGCGGAGTGATACGTCTCCAACGTATCGATAATTTCTTATGTTCCATGCTACTTTATTGATGATACCTACATGTTTTATGCACATTATATGTCGTATTTGTGCATTTTTGGAACTAACCTATTAACAAGATGCGAAGTGCCAGTTCTGTTTTCTGCTGTTTTTGGTTTCAGAAATCCTAGTAACGAAATATTCTCGGAATTGGACGAAATCAACGCCCAGGTTCCTATTTTGCCCGGAAGCATCCGGAACACCCGAGAGCCGCCAGCGGGGGGCCCTGGTGGGCCCAGATGACATGGTGGCGCGGCCCGGGCCCTGGCCGCGCCACCCTATGGTCTCGTCGCCTCGTTGACCCTCTGCGCCGCCTCTTCGCCTATATAAAGCCCCACGAAAACCCTTACAGAGGAAGCCACGATACGAGAAAATTTCGAGAGCCGCCGTCATCGCGAAGCCAAGATGGGGGACAGAGTCTGTTCCGGCACCCTGCCGGAGCGGGGAAGTGCCCCGGAAGGCTTCTCCATCGACACCGCTGCCATCTCCACCGCCATCTTCATCACCGCTGCTGCTCCCATGAGGAGGGAGTAGTTCTCCATCGAGGCTCGGGGCTGTACCGGTAGCTATGTGGTTCATCTCTCTCCTATGTACTTCAATACAATAATCTCATGAGCTGCCTTACATGATTGAGATTCATATGATGATGCTTGTAATCTAGATGTCATTATGCTAGTCAAGTGGGTTTTACTTATGTGATCTCCGGAGACTCCTTGTCCCACGTGTGTAAAGGTGACAGTGTGTGCACCGTGTGGATCTCTTAGGCTATATTTCACGAAGTACTTATTCACTGTTGAAGAGCGTAGTGAAGTGCTTATTTATATCTCTTTATGATTGCAATGTGCATCGTATCACAATTTATCTATGTGCTACTCTAGCAAAGTTATTAAAGTAGTTTTATTCCTCCTGCATGTGTGCAAAGGTGACAGTGCGTGCACCGTGTTAGTACTTGGTTTATGCTATGATCATGATCTCTTGTAGATTGCGAAGTTAACTATTGCTATGATAATATTGATGTGATCTATTCCTCCTACATATGCATGAAGGTGACAGTGTGCATGCTATGCTAGTACTTGGTTTAGTCTTTTGATCTATCTTACACTTAAGGTTACTAAAACATGAGCATTATTGTGGAGCTTGTTAACTCCGGCATTGAGGGTTCGTGTAATCCTACGCAATGTGTTCATCATCCAACAAAAGTGTAGAGTATGCATTTATCTATTCTGTTATGTGATCAATGTTGAGAGTGTCCACTAGTGAAAGTGTAATCCCTAGGCCTTGTTCCTAAATACGCTGAGTTACTACTGCTTGTTTACTGTTTTCTGTGTTACTACTGCTGCAATACTACCACCATCAACTACACGCCAGCAAGCTATTTTCTGGCACCGTTGCTACTGCTCATATATATTCATACCACCTGTATTTCACTATCTCTTCGCCGAACTAGTGCACCTATTAGGTGTGTTGGGGACACAAGAGACTTCATGCTTTGTGGTTGCAGGGTTGCATGAGAGGGATATCTTTGACCTCTTCCTCCCTGAGTTCGATAAACCTTGGGTGATCCACTTAAGGGAAAACTTGCTGCTGTTCTACAAACCTCTGCTCTTGGAGGCCCAACACTGTCTACTGAAAGGAGGGGGAACGTAGACATCAAGCACTTTTCTGGCGCCGTTGCCGGAAAGGTAAAAGGTACTCACACTCCGGATCTCGGCTACTAAGCTATTTTCCGGCGCCATTGTAAGTACTCGAAGCTATTTCCTTTAGACTCTGCAATTGCGACATTTGGTTTCTTGTTTACACTAGTTAGGCATAATGGAAAACAACAAAAATATGAGAGATCTTTATGAACTTTATCTTGAATTAGGACATGATGTGTTTGAAGAGAGAATTAAAAAACCCATGGAACTTTATATGCATGCTAATGGGAATGTTATTAATATGAATGCTTTGAACACCATTGTTGCTAATGCTATGGAAAATTCTAAGCTTGGGGAAGCCGGCTTTGATGAGCATGATATTTTTAGTCCCCCAAGCATTGAGGAGAAAATTTTCTTTGATGATACTTTGCCTCCCATTTATGATGATTATAATGATAGTAGTCTTTTGTTACCACCTGTTATGGAGGATAAATTTGATTATGATTACAATATACCTCCTATATTTGATAGCTACTTTGTTGAATTTGCTCCCACTACAATTAATAAGAATGACTATGCTTATGTTGGGAGTAGTAATTATTTTATGCATGAGACTCATGATAAGAATGCTTTAAGTGATAGTTATATTGTTGAGTTTGCTCATGTTGCTACTGAAAGTTATTATGAGAGAGGAAAATATGGTTGTAAAAATTTTCATGTTACTAAAATGCCTCTTTATGTGCTGAAATTTTTGAAGCTACACTTGTTTTATCTTCCTATGCTTGTTACTTTGCTCTTCATGAACTTGTTTATTTACAAGATTCCTATGCATAGGAAGCATGTTAGACTTAAATGTGTTTTGAATTTGTCTCTTGATGCTCTCTTTTGCTTCAACTCTTATTTCTTGCGAGTGCATTATTAAAACTGCTGAGCCCATCTTAATGGCTATAAAGAAAGAACTTCTTGGGAGATAACCCATGTGTTATTTTGCTACAGTACTTTGTTTTATATTTGTGTTTTGGAAGTTGTTTACTACTGTAGCAACCTCACCTTATCTTAGTTTTGTGTTTTGTTGTGCCAAGTAAAGTTTCTATGTCAAAGTTGATGTTATATTTGGGATCATGCGCAGAAACAGCATTGCTGTCTGTCACGAATCTGGGCACAGTTCTCTGTAGAAAATTCGAAAAAATCTGCCAATTTACGAGCGTGATCCTCAGATATGTACGCAACTTTCATTAGTTTTGAGTTTTTCCATTTGAGAAAGTCTGGTGCCAGCTTTAAATTCGTCTTTACGGACTGTTCTGTTTTTGACAGATTCTGCCTTTTATTTCACATTGCCGCTTTTGTTAAGTTGAATGAGTTTCTTTGTTCCATTAACTTTCAGAAGTTTTGTGCAATGTCCCGAAGTGTTAAGAATGATTGTGTCACCTCTGAACATGTGAATTTTTGATTATGCACTAACCCTCTAATGAGTTTGCTTGAAGTTTGGTGTGAAGGAAGTTTTCAAGGGTCAATAGAAGAGGGTGATATAATGTGATCGAGAAGAGTGAAAGGTCTAAGCTTGGGGATGCCCCGTGGTTCATCCCTGCATATTTTAAGAAGACTCAAGCATCTAAGCTTGGGGATGCCCAAGGCATCCCCTTCTTCATCGACAACTTATCAGGTTTCTTCTAGTGAAACTATATTTTTATTCAGTCACATCTTATGTACTTTACTTGGAGCGTCTGTGTGCTTTTATTTTTGTTTTTGTTTTGTTATCTTAGTTCTCTGAATAAGTTCATCCTTGTGTGGGAGAGAGACACGCTCCGCTGGTTCGTATGAACACATGTGTTCTTAGCTCATAATATTCATGGCGAAGTTTTCCTCTTCGTTAAATTGTTATATGGTTGGAATTGAAAAATGCTACATGTAGTAATTGGTAAAATGTCTTGGATAATGTGATACTTGGCAATTGTTGTGCTCATGTTTAAGCTCTCGCATCATATACTTTGCACCCATTAATGAAGAAATACATAGAGCATGCTAAAATTTGGTTTGCATAATTGGTCTCTCTAAGGTCTAGATAATATCTAGTATTGAGTTTTGAACAACAAGGAAGACAGTGTAGAGTCTTATAATGTTTACAATATGTCTTTTATGTGAGTTTTGCTGCACTTGTTCATCCTTGAGTTTGCTTCAAATAACCTTGCTAGCCTAAACCTTGTATCGAGAGGGAATACTTCTCATGCATCCAAATACTTGAGCCAATATTCATGCCATTTGTGTCCACCATACCTACCTACTACATGGTATTTCTCCGCCATTCCAAAGTAAATTGCTTGAGTGCTACCTTTAAAATTCCATCATTCGCCTTTGCAATATATAGCTCATGGGACAAAATAGCCTTAAAAACTATCGTAGTATTGAATATGTACTTATGCACTTTATCTCTTATTAAGTTGCTTGTTGTGCGATAACCATGCTTCTGGGGAACGCCATCAATTACTCTTTATTGAATATCATGTGAGTTGCTATGCATGTCCGTCTTGTCTGAAGGATCTATCACCTTAGTGGTTGGAGCATGCAAAATTGTTAGAGAAGAACATTGGGCCGCTAACTAAAGCCATGAATCATGGTTGAAGTTTCAGTTTTGGACATATATCCTCAATCTCATATGAGAATAATAATCATTGCTACATGCTTATGCATTTAAGAGGAGTCCATTATCTGTTGTCCATGTTGTCCCGGTATGGATGTCTAAGTTGAGAATAATCAAAGCGAGAAATCCAAAATGCGAGCTTTCTCCTTAGACCTTTGTACAGGCGGCATGGAGGTACCCCTTTGTGACACTTGGTTGAAACATGGCATGCGAAGATCCGGTAGTCCAAGCTAAGTACGACAAGGTGCGGGCACTATTAGTATACTATGCATGAGGCTTGCAACTTGTAAGATATAATTTACATAACTCATATGCTTTATTACTACCGTTGACAAAATTGTTTCATGTTTTCAAAATAAAAGCTCTAGCACAAATATAGCAATCGATGCTTTCCTCTTTGAAGGACCATTCTTTTACTTTTATTGTTGAGTCAGTTTACCTATTTCTCTCCATCTCAAGAAGCAAACACTTGTGTGAACTGTGCATTGATTCCTACATACTTGCATATTGCACTTGTTATATTACTTTATGTTGACAATATCCATGAGATATACATGTTATAAGTTGAAAGCAACCGCTGAAACTTAATCTTCCTATGTGTTGCTTCAATACCTTTACTTTGATTTATTGCTTTATGAGTTAACTCTTATGCAAGACTTATTGATGCTTGTCTTGAACTACTATTCATGAAAAGTCTTTGCTTTATGATTCAGTTGTTTACTCATGTCATTACCATTGTTTTGATCGCTGCATTCATTACATATGTTTACAAATAGTATGATCAAGATTATGATGGCATGTCACTTGAAATTATCTTTGTTATCGTTTTACCTGACGGAGAGAACTAAGCTTGGGGATGCTGATACGTCTCCAACGTATCGATAATTTCTTATGTTCCATGCTACTTTATTGATGATACCTACATGTTTTATGCACATTATATGTCGTATTTGTGCATTTTCTGGAACTAACCTATTAACAAGATGCCGAAGTGCCAGTTCCTGTTTTCTGCTGTTTTTGGTTTCAGAAATCCTAGTAACGAAATATTCTCGGAATTGGACGAAATCAACGCCCGTTCCTATTTTGCCCGGAAGCATCCGGAACACAGAGCGCCGAGGGGGCCCTGGTGGGCCCAGATGACATGGTGGCGCGGCCCAGGCCCTGGCCGCCCTGTATATCGTCGCCTCGTTGACCCTCTGCGCCGCCTCTTCGCCTATATAAAGCCCCCGAAAACCCTTACAGAGGAAGCCACGATACGAGAAAAGTTCCCGAGCCGCCGTCATCGCGAAGCCAAGATCTGGACGGGAGTCTGTTCCGGCCACTGCGGAGCGGGGAAGTGCCCGGAAGGCTTCTCCATCGACACCGCTGCCATCTCCACCGCCATCTTCATCACCGCTGCTGCTCCCATGAGGAGGGAGTAGTTCTCCATCGAGGCTCGGGGCTGTACCGGTAGCTATGTGGTTCATCTCTCTCCTATGTACTTCAATACAATAATCTCATGAGCTGCCTTACATGATTGAGATTCATATGATGATGCTTGTAATCTAGATGTCATTATGCTAGTCAAGTGGGTTTTACTTATGTGATCTCCGGAGACTCCTTGTCCCACGTGTGTAAAGGTGACAGTGTGTGCACCGTGTGGGTCTCTTAGGCTATATTTCACGAAGTACTTATTCACTGTTGAAGAGCGTAGTGAAGTGCTTATTTATATCTCTTTATGATTGCAATGTGCATCGTATCACAATTTATCTATGTGCTACTCTAGCAAAGTTATTAAAGTAGTTTTATTCCTCCTGCATGTGTGCAAAGGTGACAGTGCGTGCACCGTGTTAGTACTTGGTTTATGCTATGATCATGATCTCTTGTAGATTGCGAAGTTAACTATTGCTATGATAATATTGATGTGATCTATTCCTCCTACATGCATGAAGGTGACAGTGTGCATGCTATGCTAGTACTTGGTTTAGTCTTTTGATCTATCTTACACTTAAGGTTACTAAAACATGAGCATTATTGTGGAGCTTGTTAACTCCGGCATTGAGGGTTCGTGTAATCCTACGCAATGTGTTCATCATCCAACAAAAGTGTAGAGTATGCATTTATCTATTCGTTATGTGATCAATGTTGAGAGTGTCCACTAGTGAAAGTGTAATCCCTAGGCCTTGTTCCTAAATACGCTGAGTTACTACGCTTTCTGTGTTTCTGTGTTACTACGCTGCAATACTACCACCATCAACTACACGCCCAAGCTATTTTGGCACCGTTGCTACTGCTCATATATATTCATACCACCTGTATTTCACTATCTCTTCGCCGAACTAGTGCACCTATTAGGTGTGTTGGGGACACAAGAGACTTCTTGCTTTGTGGTTGCAGGGTTGCATGAGAGGATATCTTTGACCTCTTCCTCCTAGTTCGATAAACCTTGGGTGATCCACTTAAGGGAAAACTTGCTGCTGTTCTACAAACCTCTGCTCTTGGAGGCCCAACACTGTCTACAGGAAAGGAGGGGGAACGTAGACATCACGGAGCTAAGATATCAAGGGCATACAACTCAGCATCAGGAATATGTACTGCTGATGGAGCTGTTGCTAACGAAGACCAATACAGGATGGAGCTTCCAGAAAGATCGGTTAGAGTGAGAGACCTGGCTGCGCAATCAATGACAGCCTGATATTTAGCTAGCCAATCCATGCCCAAAATGATATCAATGTCGGTTGACTTGAGGGCAATGAGGGGAATTGGAAAAAGAAGATATCCAATCTCGATTTTATTCCCATGACTAACCATATTGGTTCGCCAAGTGGCACCCGGGGACTGAACCATTAGAGTAGTAGGCAACTTCACAAAGGTTATCCCATGCAACTGAGCAAACTCTTGGGATATGAATGAATGCGATGCTCCAGAATCAAACAGAACTGTAGCTATAATGGAGTTGATTCGAAGCGTACCCATTATGACGCTTGGATCCGCTTCAGCTTCTTCAGCAGTGACATGGGTCAGACGACCACGACCAACAGCTGGAGGCTTGGTGAACTTAGTTGGCTGGGGAACTCCATGAACAGCAGTCATGTGAGGGCACTCTCTCTTGAAGTGGCCAGGTTGACCACAAGCGAAGCACGCACCAGAACCTGGAGTTCCCATGGCGGGACGATAGTTTGTTCCGCCAGCATTGCTTGGAGGAGCACTTGGAGTTTGGGGACGAGGAGCATAACCAGATGACTTAGGTGCATAAGGAGCACGAGGCACAGCACTGTACGGAATGAAAACACGACGGCGCTGATTGCCTGATCCAGAAGGCTGAGAAGTATCTCGAGGACGCTTGCGAGTTTCCTCATACTCCACCTTTCCTCTTTCTGCCTTCATAGCCTTGTTGACAAGATCTTGGCAGGTTGGGAAGTCCAGAAGATGAAGATCTCGACGAAGTTCAGGATCCAGTCCCTTGCGGAACAAGGCTTGCTTCTTGGCATCAGTGGACGTCTCTTCAGGAGCATAGCAGGCAAGGCGATAGAAGTTACCTTGGTAGTCACAGATAGAACCACTGCCCTGCTTTAGCTTCAGAAACTCTTCCCTTTTCTCGTCCATCAGACCCTCTGGGATATGATATGCACGGAAAGCAGCTTTGAACTCTTGCCAAGTCACGACATGATCGGCAGGCTGCATCAACAGGAAGTTTTCCCACCATGAACCAGCAGCTCCTTCAAGATGGTAGGTGGCAAAGTTCACCCAATCTGCTTGAGCAGCGTGGGCAACCTCAAGCTTGCGCTCAATGGTGCGGAGCCAGTAGTCAGCATCAAGTGGCTCAGTGGAATAACTGAACACTGGCGGGGTGAGGCGGATGAAGCTTCTGATCCCCACTTGTTCCTCATGACGTTGAGCTGTGTTACGCTCAATCCTTTCAAGGAGTCGTATGTTGTCCGCACGATTGGCTTCATACATGGCCATAAGTTGGACCATAGAAGGAGGAGGAGGAAGGTCAGCATTCTCCTCGGGAACATTTCTGCGGTTAGCGCCATGGTGTTGACCACGGCCAGCACCACTTCTAGTACCGCCTGACATCCTGAGGAGAAAACAAAACAAAACCATGAGACATGGATTCACCGGAAAGATTCAACAAGAGGATAGCATGTACCGAATGCAATGAACATGCTGAAGGACAAGACATGGGATATGAAGATATATCATCGTATCGATCATAGTAGTTGAAAAAGCATACCAAACGTATACACTACCAACCGACTCACAAACCATGAAGATGGAATGCAAAGATGAAATACCATCACCATATCTCATAAAGGCAAACAATTGGATGCTAAGCACCCGAAGCAAGAATAAAGGGAAAATGCTTCAGATTAACTGAGACATCATGGAAACTCTGAGACAAACAACCAGGTACGGAGTACTGGAGAAAAAATAACCCAAACCCGTGTATCCTAAAGATTTGAATTGTTAGGAAAGAACTGAAACCTTTTTCCAATCAAAACCAGGTAAGATGACTCAGCATTAGAGTGACACCAGATAAGGAGTAAAAAGAATCCTATTCAGAATTTTTGCAAATAATCTTTAGCTTTCAAATAGTTTTCACAACCACTAGACTCAACATCGACCAATTAACAAGGGTTTCCTACAGGCAGTCCTGCTTTGATACCAAAACCTGTGGCACCCCCGGGATCAGGGTTAGACAAATACCAGATCTTCGTCTGACATAAGCCTAACCTCGAGCTCGAGAGACTACAGTGAGAGAATCGGTAACACAACAGTGACTCTACGACTCAAAAGAATATATTACAACTCTTAGCAGAGTAAGATCCAAATTATTACACGCAGAGGTCACTGACCCAACATTCAACAAGCAACGGAAGCAAATTATGTTATTCTAAATAACAAGATAGCAAAGGGCTTAAGAAGCCATAACATAAAGCGACGTCCCAGTCCATAAGTCTCAGGCTGCTGCCTGGGAACCCCAAACTACTAGTCGATGTTAACGTAGAAACCACCTTCGGCTGTAGCAACTTCATCTGAAACAAAAGCATGCAAAGCTGAGTACAGGGACTCAGCAAGACTTAGTACAACCTTTTAGCAAAGCGGGTATGCGGGCTTTCTGTGGAGCTTCTTTTGCGTAAAGCCAGGTTTCCTTTGTAAGACAGGGGAGAGGAGAAGCTCGACTACTCAGAACCTTTAAAAGGGGATAAGAGAGCGATATCTCTATCTCTATTTGATCATCATATTGTATCCACCAATCTTCATCATCTCGAACCACTATCCTCGGATTACCCCCTCAACGCCCGAAGAAGGTATCCGTAAACACACATTGGTTGCCAAGTTTTACGATTAGGTTCATGTTCTCTATGGTCTCCACGTCCATTCCCAAGTCGTCCATAACCGCGGACACGGCTTTTCGAAAAGATTTAACCCTGCAGGGGTGCACAATTTTATCCACACGCGCCAACCGACTCTTAGTGCCAACGTTTGAGCTCTCTTCCTTGGAAAGCCGGCAGAGGGTGGTTGACCACGACCTTTACCTTGCTGTCGCCGAGACCATGAGTCACGCGCTAAGGATTGTTCCGCCGTAACGGGTCAAGTCCCGAAGTCGGTCCTTAACGATGTGAGGCGAGGTGGGTTTCACCAGGGACTCTAACCCAAGCCACCTCGGCCACGCTTACCTACCTGTATGCTATGCACCTTTTCACAAACATTTTCAATGCATATGTCCAAATAACAGGCAAACTATGTGACTCATGGAATCTACTAGGCAAGTTAGTGAGTCGAGAGGGTACCATAATAGGGCCTCGTGTGGTTGTACGCTCAGTCTTGGTTCAAGAGGCGAGAACTCGCATCCTAGGGTCGGCAGAAACGAAACAACCCACCACATCCCAATGTGGCCTTTCGTCTGAGCCTTTAATCATGTTTAACACTCATCTCTATACTTACCACGTCAACCTGTCATGCTAGATTCATTTCATTGTAAGGCTCCAGTCCGAAGACCGGAGTAGTAGCGTAACAAACTAAGCATGGCTAAGCATAAAGAGATAAAGGCTCTCGCGACGCACACATGCCAAACCTAGGTATGCTAGGAGCAGTGGATCAGGGTATCGAGGCTACAAAGGTAGAACATGCAATAGATAGGATAACTCTACCTATCGATAAAAGACAGTTGAATCGTGTGCAATATGTAGGACCCAGAAGTAAAAGCATTTCATAAACATGTATGAACCAGGCTAGGGCTTGCCTTGCCCCTCAGCTGACGAGTACGGTTCTTCGGTGGCGTTGACGTCGGACTCCGGCTCAGATCCTATTCGCGAAGAACCAAACACCGGAAAGGGAAATAAACAATCACGACATGGCATAATGCAATGCGCATACAATATGAATGATATGTCATGTTAATAGAATTGAGTAACCCTAGGTGCATTGTCAGATTAAAGGGGTTCCGGCATCGGACACCGCCATATGAGAGGGGTTCTTTTAGGGTTTCACTACATTTGCAAGTTCAAAGGTTGTAATGATGTATGAATTACTCCTAAACTTGTAGAGAATGTTTTTCTGAACATTTTGATATATTATACATATTATTCTGAATTAAAATGAATTAGTTATGAATTAAACAAGATTTAACCATTTTCTGAAATTTCTGGAAAATAATAAAAGTATGACAAGTTGGACCCACTGTCAGCATTTTAATAATTTAGAAATGATTAAAATCCTGACAGGCAGACCCCACATGTCATATAAATAAAAGAAATAGAAAATAACAGAAAATATAAAAGAAAAGGCCGGCTGACGTCATAATGACGTCAGCACGACGTCAGCCATGGCCTGGCCGGCCAGGTTGACCACGGGGACGGCGCTGCACGGCGCCAGGGGCAGCGCGGAGGGGCGCGTTCGACGCGCAGCGTCCCCGCGAACCAGAAGAGGGCGGCGCCGCCCTCCAATGGTCGCCGGAGGAGCAACTCCGACGAGCTCGCGCGGAGGCCGGGGCAGGCGCACGTCGCCGGCGCGATAGGCGGCGAGAGAGAGAGGGCCAGGGGCACGGGGAGGACCAGGGTCTCACCCTGAGCACGCCGGTGAAGACGGCTTGGCCGGAGATGGCCGGAATCGCCGGCGGCGGGCGGTGGCCGGCGCGGCAGATGTCGGCCGATTCGGCCGGTAGGGAGCTCCTCGGCGGCCGGCGTTTGGTGGAGGAGAAAGAGGAGATCGAGGCGGAGCTGGTGGCGTCGTCGGCTTGGCACGGGGACGAGCGGAGCGGCGGCGACGGGAGTTGGCCGGAGCTAGGGTTTGCTCCCGTTCGGCGCAGAGAAGAGGGGAGAGAGGGAGGTGGCGAAACGGGGCTTCTCCCCTGGCGGCGGCGGGCCTTTATAGGCGCTCAGGGGCGGCGAGGGCCATCCTGGCCGCCGGCGCCATCGACGGCCACGGCAGCGACAGGCAGCTGCCTGGCTGCGTGCGTGGAGAAGAAGACAGTGGGGATTTTTGTGAAAACCCCCCTGGTCTTTTGGGTTTTCTTTAAAAAATAAAATCAGGGTAGATTTTGGGATATTTAGGGTATTTTAACCCCAAAATTTGAGGGGCTTTTTGCATCAAATTTTAAATAGAACAAGATACAACATATGCAACATTGTTTCAAAACATTTTAGTGCAAATTTTCTCAAATTAAATGCAAGTGCATGCATGCTTATGATCAACTAAGAGCATTTATTTGATTAACAAAGTGGGTCTGTTACATATTGAATCTTTATTTGTCAATTGCCTGCCTGTAATTTGTTCACCCAGCATGTTAGTTATCTTATTGGAGAGACACCTCTAGTGAACTGTGGACCCCGGTCCATTCTTTTACATCTGAATACATTCTACTGCAATCATTGTTCTTCACTGTTCGTTGCAAACAAACACCATCTTCCACTCGATACGCTTAATCCTTTGTTTTCAGCAAGCCGGTGAGATTGACAACCTCATCGTTACGTTGGGGCAAAGTACTTTGATTGTGTTGTGGGTTCCACGTTGGCGCTTTCACTGGTGTTGTGCCGCACTACATTCCTCCACCAACAACCTTCACGGTTCTTGGCTCCTGGTTCGATAACCTGGTTTCTTTCTGGAAAAGCCTGCGCATCATACCTTCCTCTTGGGGTTCCCAACGGACGTGTACATCTACGCGCAACATCACTTATCACCCGCAGACCGGTGGCCAAACAGAGAGAGTAAACCAGATTCTTGAAGATATGCTTCGTGCTTGTGTCCTCGCCTATGGAGCAAAATGGGAAGATTGTCTACCCTTCACGGAATTCTCTTACAACAATAGCTACCAAGCCAGTCTGCATATGGCCCCCTTTGAAGCCCTATACGGTCGCCGTTGCCGAACCCCTCTCAACTGGTCCGAGACCGAGATAGCCAAGTTTTTGGACCTGACCACCTTCGCGAAGCTGAAGAACAAGTCCAACTCATCCGTGATCGCCTCAAAGCCGCTCAATCCCGCCAGAAGAGTTATGCTGATTCCAAGCGTCGCGAATTGACCTTCAAGGTTGGAGATCATGCCTATCTTCGCGTCACTCCACTCAAGGGTGCAGAGATTTCATGTCAAAGGGAAGCTTGCCCCCAGATATATAGGGCCCTTCAAGGTTCTCGCTCGTCGAGGTGAAGTATCCTATCAACTGGAACTGCCAGCTGAGTTAGCAGATTTCCACGACGTCTTCCATATCTCTCTCCTTCGACGATGTCTCCAAGTGCCCGACAAGCCTGAGACATTCAAGAACATCGATTATCGCACCCTCGACCTCAACACCGACTTAACCTATCGAGAACCCCTTCGGATTCTGGAAGAAGCTGTTCGTCTCACCCGAAGAAGGAAGATTAAATTTTGTAAGGTTCAGTGGACTAATCACTCAGAGGAGGAAGCCACTTGGGAACGAGAAGATCAGCTCAGCAAGGACTTTCCCGCACTCTTCAGTTCCTAGCCACCGAATCTTGAGGACGAGATTCATTTTAAGGGGGGAAGGTTTGTAACAACCCAACTTTTTCCACTTTGGTTTAAAATTTTGAAATGCAAAATTTAGGGCCAACAAAAGCTTTTTCGGTTTTCAACTTTGCATGCATATAGTTGACTTTGCCTTTGATGGTAGAATATGTGTGTTTGTGCTTGTGAAAAATTACATGTGAACCCTTTCTATTTCTAGTTTTAATTAATTTAATCATGACACAAACCCTTGGAGCATTTCACCTTCTCTCAGTTTACTTGTGTAATCCAAAGTTTCTATTTTTCACTAAACCCTACAACCCTCTTCTTATGTGTCAACTATTCTCCAATCTAGTTTTATTTAATTAAGCCCTACCAAAACCCTTGTGCATGTGATCATTATCACATGTGGTCCTCCAAGATCATGACAACCTCCATTTTCCTCCACCAAATCCCCTTCTATTTTTTTTCCAATTACTTTCTACTAATTCTTCAAGCAAGGACCCCTATGTCTCATCCTATATTTTTGCCTCAACTTTTCCTTGGGCCATGCTTTGGTGTGTTGACCATAATTTCAAACCAAGAGAAAAATGAAGAATGGCCATGCCGGCCATCACACCACCACCACTACCTTGCATCTCTCTTTCTATCTCTCTCTTTCTTTTTACTCTCCAAACCATCAGCAAGTGGACAACAAATTTCGACCCCACCTTCCCTCTCTCCACTCTCTCACTCCCCACCACAGCTCACATGTGTGTGCATGCATTGTCATCATGTGAGTGAGAGGGAAATTGGGGAGAGGATATGGCCGGGGCTTGGAGCACACTCGCTGCCAATAATTGCAACCTTCCACTCAAATGAGACAACGGATGTAGCTACTCACACCACACCTATCCCTCCCCTATCACCCTAATCAACCTCTCCCGTCGCATCCCTCCTTGGCATGAACCTCACGGGTGCACTTCGCCCCTCTCTCCTCTGCTGTGCATGCACACGACGCCAGCAGCAACCGGCGCGCACTAGATCTCTCTCCCTCGCCCAGACAATCTCCAGAGCTCCCCTTCTCGTCGACCCGCCCGTCGGACCCCCAACGAGTGCCGCGCACGTCACCCTGGAGCGTGTCCACGAAGGCAGCACCACGGCCCTCCCCGGTGAACTTCCATGCTTGGAGTTGGACAAGGAGAGTGCCACCCCGGCGCGGACGCACGCGCAGCTGCAGCCACGCTCTCTCCTGCCCGTGTTTGGCGTCGCCTCGCCGCAGACGTTCCGTCGAGCACCTGGCAGAGACACGACGTCTCCACGCCTGGACGCTTCCTCGCGCTCCAGACGGCTGCATCCTTCCAACGCAGCTCGCCACGGCCTGGAAGCACAGCAGCACCGCCCCGCTTGGCCTATCCCGCGCTGCCACCCTCCGTGACCCGCCTCGCCGCACCGTGTCCACCGTGCACCGCGCGGCGCGGTATAAAACGGAGCAGGGCTATTCCGCTCAAACCATCTCCCCACTGTACCCCTCATTCACCACCGGAGCGCCTGTCAAGCGGAGAGGAGCTCAGCTCCTCCCTGCTCGCCGTGCTCGAGCTCGACGCTAGCGGACTTCCGGTGAAGGTTGCCGTCGAGATCGTCGCCAGTCTTCCCCTTTTTCTTTCTCACAGAAGCCCCTCTGTTCCCTTCATCTAATGCAACCTTTCCTGCTGCCCAGGTTCGCCCGTAGACGCTTCCCCGACGAGCAGACGTCCGTAGCCGTCGCTGTCGAACGCCGGACGGGAGGTCTCTGTCTCGGCCGCCACCACCCTCTATGGAAGCTCCTTTCTCCCGTCCTTCTAACGCCCTAGTTTTTCCTTCCCAGGACTGCCTGACAGCGTCGGCGTCTCAAACAGCCCGGGACAGGTCGCCGTCGACCGCCACGGACTTCAGCACTGTTTGCGCCGCTGCTACCTCCGTTCGAAAGAGCTCCCTCCGCCGAGTCCAGCGCACCCGCCCCCACCATTTTCTGCGACCGGAGGTGAGCACAGTCATCGTCGGAAGTAGCTAGGGCTCCGCCGCTGTCCTGTGTTGCGAGGAGGACGATAACCCCTCCGCATGCATGCGTTTGGCGCGGGGCCCGCACGCTTGCTTGGCCCGCCACGTCCCCGCGTTCAGGCGGGATGGCCTTCCCGCGCAGCCACAGCGCTTCTGGGCCGGATCTGGCCAGGCCCAGTCATCCCGTCCCGATCCCCTTTTCTTCTTTTTCGTTTATAAATCTGCCAGTAAACTCCTGACTAGTTTTTAAATCACCAAAAATTCATCGAGTTGCCAAATTTATTGATTCAAAGTTATAAATGCTCACAGAAGTTTTATCTACCATGAATAATTGCATGCATGTGATTTAGTGTTGTGAAAATGGGCTGTTAAATAAAAACCTAAAATGTTACTGATTATATATTTTATTTATGGTGTAAGATTTATGAACCCTTTATGCATGAGGTTAATTTGGTTGTGAAGTAGATGTAAGTAGCTTTATTCTGGAACTAGCCTCACATGCAGAAGCTTCCTGGATTTGTGTTTGTTCACAAAACAAGTTCTGTCCAGAGAGCCAGTAAATGAATTTTAATTTAAAAACTGTTAAAGATTTTGAAACAAATCCAAGTGCCACTGGTAGATATATATATAGGGTAATTTTGAGCCAAAGGAAATATTTTTCAGAGTTGCAGTTTAGTTTCAAGAATTTTATTACTGAAACAATATATGTTTTCAGTATATGATTTTTGTAAAATCATTTACAAATCAGAAAAATGCCAAACCAGTGGGGTTAGCTCACATTTGGTATTAACTATCCATGGGTGTGCTTGGATATGGTTTGTGATGCTCTGATACTGGTGTGGCTAGATGTTTATGTTCTCTAGATTATATCTTGTTTAATTTGTCTAGGTTAATTAGAAATTAATCTGCAAGTGATTCTTGTGCATGTGTACTCTACATGTTATTAGCTTTCAGTAGGTATGCTGCATGCATTTTTGTGACATACAGAAAAATTTAGACCATTTAAATGGTTCCTAAGTCAATTCTGGAATTGCAAAAACCATATCTTTTGTTTTAAAAATCATAAATGGGTGAAACCACTTTCAGTAGCTTGCATTACTAACCTTTACATACTGTGATTTTACCAAATTTTTATGTGAATTGTTCTGGTGTGGTTTGTGATTGGGTATTGCTTGTTGTTTTCTTTTTGCGACGCTAGATTCGAACACCGCCGGAAACGAAGGAGGAGGAGACTTTGGAGGGATTGAAGAGGAAGACCAGGGGCACTTTGCTGATCAAGGCAAGCCACCTCTTGATGCATCTCTGATCCTATATACCTTATTCTTGCATTATACAGGTTTTATAAAAATGCATGTCTTTTATTTATTTCGTCGGTGGTTAGTGCCACCCGGAGTTTTATTAATCCACCCTTAGGGTGCAGCCCTCGTTGGTACCTACTGATCACACCTCTATTAGTGATATGGTGCTTACCACCTTATCACCCTTGTCGCCTCTTTTCAAAGAGAAATTGGACTATAGGTTGGGAGCCTTGGAAAAATATTTGTGAAAATTGTTTTCAAGCAAAAAGGTTTTTCTGGAAAACCTTGGAATGGGGTTGCCCTGCCCAAGTGGGGTTTTTATAAAAAAACAAAAAGTTTTATGAAAGATATTGCTGGAGGCAAATGGAGATGAAAAGTTGTTTTCGAAAAACTTTGGTGACCATAGTACGAAACCGGACCTAGCCAGTACAACCACATTACCCTTTAGTGGGATGGGGCGTAGCGTAGTAGTTTGTCTCGCCTTAGTTTGGGTCCTGCAAATGTAAGGGGTAGTCCGATCATGGACACCTATCGACCGTGGCCTTCCCGGCGAACTAGGAACGCCTTTCCATTGCATACCAATGGCAGGGGTACAACCTATGAGCTCCCATTGAATAATGCCCCGCAGTTGGTCGCGGCATTCCGGAGGATCGAGCTGGTCAGGGAATTTGCTACTCCCAGGTAAACGACCCCTCGGACTCTGGTGTTGGGAGGTACAACTCTGGGCGGCATGTCTTAGGCTAAGGCGAGCAGGCGAAAAACTACGATCGGTTACTTGTCGTGGCATATGTTGTTATGCAGGGATGATGCCCACACGATGCGTACCGGATCTTGTGGGGAAAGTGTACAACCTCTGCAGAGTGTAAATCTATTCGGATAGCCGTGTCCGCGGTTATGGACATGGGAATGCGGTACGTGGCATTGGAGGAAAGTTTTGGTTTTTCCAAAGTGTTTTCTAAAAATATTGTTTCAGAAATTTTATTGCCAGTGGGACTGGTGGAAAGGTACCTGAGACGTACAGTGGAAATTTGGAAAGGTTTTTGACGGCCGGAAAGGAAATTGGGTCACCCTTACCTATTAGTCTGCAAACAAAATCGTTTACAAAAAGGTTTTCAGCAAAGATATATAGATGTCATACTCTCGAGAGGAACCACCTCTCGCTCCTTGTCGCCCTAGATAGTGCATGTTCCTTGCTACTGCCATATTGCATATCATTTATTTCTCTCTAAGGTGGTTTGCGAGTACATTCAAACGTACTCATTGGCATTGTTGTCCTGGCTATTTACTTGGCCAGACTTTGAAGAGGAGTACTACGAAGAAGAAGAGTACGCCGCCGAAGACGCGAACTAGGACGCTCTCCCAGTCAGCCGCCTGTAGGGTAAAGGCCTTTCTTGGGTTCCACCGCTATTGGAGTCAAATAAAATTCCGCTGCTGTTTGTTGAACTACGGCCTTGATGGCCTATGATGTAAGACTTCCATAATGTATTTAATTCGGTACTGTAATGGATGATGTAATCTGGTATCAGTTCGGTTATGTATTCACGATGGAACGATCTTGGGATCGTGAAATTGTATGCATAACAGGAGTTCTGGACTGGTAAGTCCGGGGCCCCACAGAGCGTAGCTGGCACGACCTTGAAACCATTCCGGATGCCGGTCATCAGGGTCTTTCAAACGTTGCTGGTCCTGCCGTGCTTCCTTTGTTTCATTTGTCTTCCCATACACGCCCAAGAAGCTTAGCAGGTTCACGCAAATATTCTTCGTAACATGCATCACGTCGATTGCAGAGCGGACATCTAGGACTTTCCAATATTCTAGCTCCCAAAATATAGATTTCTTCTTCCACATGGGTGCGTGCCCGTCAACTCCCTGTGGAACTGATTGTCCGCCAGGACCCTTTCCAAAGATGACTTTCAAATCTTTGATCATATCAAATACCTCAGCACCAGTACGTTCCGCAGGCTTCGGCCGGTGACCTGCCTTGCCGTTGTAATGCTTGCCTTTCTTTCTTACGTTATGATTTTGGGGAAAAAATCGACGATGCCCCAGGTACACGTTCTTCTTACAATTACCCAAATATATACTTTCAGTCTCATGTAAGCAGTATGTGCATGCATTGTATCTCTTATTTGTCTGTCCCGAAAGGTTACTAAGAGCAGGCCAATCGTTGATGGTTACGAAAAGCAACGCTCGTATGTCAAATTTCTCTTCTTTGTGCTCATCCCACACACGTACACCAGGTCTGCCCCACAACTGTAAAATTCCATCAACTAATGGCCTTAAGTACACATTGATGTCGTTGCCGGGTTGGTTCGGACCTTGGTTGAGCACTGGCATCATAATGAACTTCCGCTTCATCCACAACCAAGGAGGAAGGTTGTAGATGCACAGAGTCACGGGCCAGGTGCTATGGCTGGAGCTCTGCTCGCCAAAAGGATTCATGCCATCTGTACTTAGACCAAATCTTATGTTCCTTGCGTCAGCTGCAAAATCTTTGAACTCTCTGTCGATCTTTCACCATTGCGTTCCATGCGGGGTGTCTCAACTCCCCGTCCGACTTACGGTCCTCTTTGTGCCATCGCAACAACTTGGCATGCTCTTTGTTCCTGAACAGACATTTCAACCGTGGTATTATAGGAGCATACCACATCACCTTGGCGGGAACCCTCTTCCTGGGTTTCTCGCCCTCAACATCGTCACCAGAGTCATCGCCTCTGATCTTATAACGTAATGCAGTGCATACCGGGTATTCATTTAAATTCTCGTATTCACCGCGGTAGAGGATGCCGTTAATGCATGCATGTATCTTCAGAACCTCTAAACCTAGAGGGCAGACAACCTTCTTTGCTTCGTACGTACTGGCGGACAACTCGTTATTCTTTGGAAACATATCTTCAACATTCTCAGCAAGTTTTCAAATCCTGAGTCAGCTACACCTTCATGCGCCTTCCATTTCAGCAAATCCAGTGGGCAGCCCAGCTTTTTCAGACCATTATCGCATCCTGGGTACAACGACTTTTTGTGATCCTCTAACATGCGATCCAAATTCTCCCTCTTCTTTTCAGTTTTGCAGCGTCTCCGTGCATCAACAATGGTCCGACCTAGATCATCAGCAGGCTCATCACGTGCCTCTTCTTCACCTTCCCCTTCACCTTCCCCACCTTCAGCATCCTCCATGAAAGTATCACCGAAATGATCAGGATAGTTGTCATCGATGATATCATCCCCTTCTTCATCTTCTTCCATTCTAACCCCTCTTTCTCCATGCTTGGTCCAACAATTATAGCTTGGTATGAAACCGTGCCGAAGCAGGTGCAGGTGAACGTCCATTGAGGAAGAGTAACCCTTCTGATTCTTACAGTCAACACATGGACAGATAACAAAACCCCCATGCTTGTTCGCATTAGCCACTACGAGGAAATCTTTCAAACCCGTCATGAACTCGCCGGAGAGTCGGTTACTGTACATCCATTGCCGATTCATCTGCATTATTATTATATAAAGTATATAATTAACCATCATGCATTTGTTAAACTAACTATCTAGAAATAATAGAAATTAAAAAATGAACTACACACATGCATATTTTATCAATGACACATGAAAGGTTCAAGTTGCTAACCGCGATCGAGGAGGAAAAATAAATGAGAAAGCTCAAGTGTGGCTCGGACAATTCATATCATGTTTGTTTCATGCTCTCGGGCATTTCATCGAACACCTTGTGTGCATAAGAGGAACCAAAAGCAAACCCACCACCCCCTTGTGAAGATTGTGAAGAGAAGTGGCACCAAATGGCTAAGTGAAGTGAGTTGAGCTGCCTTTTATAGGGATGGGCCTTTAGTCCCGGTTGGCCAACCGCGACTAAAGGCCTTCGGAGGCCTGAGGACCTTTAGTCGCGGTTGGCCTGGCCAAAAAGCTCCTCCCGTCCACCAGCTAGCCACCGAGCGCGCTGGGCCCAGACCTTCAGTCGAGGGTCGCCTCCCGAACCGCGACTAAAGACCCCTTTAGTCGTGGTTCGTATATTTTGGGGACTAATGGGGGCGGATGGAAGCCTCTTTTTCTACTAGTGCAGTCACACACATTTATGAATGCAAATTTCGATACCACTTTGATCTCAAACCATCACCTTAGAAACTACGGTGAACTTTTTTTCTATAAAGAGACACGGTAATAACTAATATCGTGTGTTCTTTGTAACACAATGGACCATTAGTTAGCACAGCTGCGCTTATAGAACTAGGAAAATAAAGCAGAATTTTGCTGGTAAAGCATTAGCACAAGTCAATTAATCACTGTACCATCAGGGAATAAATGCTACACTAAAACTATGCCAAATCATTGTGTGGACATAAACCTGAAACAAAATATAACCATTTCTCTATTAGGCACTTGCCAAATTCCACATCTTGGTTCATCCATACGTCTGAATATTCAATTACACCACAAAAGGAAAACGAGCTGTTTGGACAACAACAATCAACAGCTACATCTTTTATTCATCCAATGTTTAAAAAAGGCGGCAACTAGTTTTAAAGTACTTAAGAGTTAAGAGACCTTCAGATTGAGTCTGGTTCGTCTCTAAGCCTGACCATGAGCTTAGCTTGGGGCGACGCCTTTGGGCACATTGCTAACTCTGTACATGCATCTAGATAAGACTTGCTTATTTGTCGATAGCCGAAAGTGACGATAAATGATTCAAGCAATCTTGTTTTGGATAGAACTAAATTCATAAACCATATATCATTTGGTAAGCACTTGATACCATCCAGTGAGACGTGTTTGAGATTAGCAAACAAGTCGTCACTTATCTCTGCCTTTATAATGTCTTCATCAATGGCATCGTCAGGATCATCTATCTCTCCATTTGCAAAGTCTTGATCATTTTCATCATTCCTTTTAGTTATTTCTACCTAGATAAGGAAGTAAAAAAAAAGTTGCAGTCCAATTGATCACCTGATTAATGGTTATCGGTTAATTGAGACATACAAGCTCAAGGGGTGCATCTAACATTACCTCAATATGGAGTTCTTCAATGTGAGGGGCAGATCTCATTAAAGAAAATATCGACATAATGCTAGGGAGTTTGCCAAAGTTTGCACTCAGGTGTCCTACCTTCAAGTTTTGAAACTTCCATGAAATCCCTTGCAGCGGATTTTCATTAATCTGGAAAACATAAGAACATAGTTAGACTGACATATGGACCGGACATTACAGTTGGACAGATGATCAGCAACTCTAATTAGTTCTGTATACTGAATATTTGAAGTTGAGAAGCTAAGGATGATTTTGTTAGAATGTTTATTTGCCATCCTATATTTTAATCTAGAGTAGATTTCATGAATGAAATCACAATACAAAAATTGCATGATTAAGTTACATCTCCCTTTCTCTAAGATATTAACAATTCTTAGAACAAAGGGAAACATTCCCTACAATGGTGTCAATAAAACATTCTCCCAAGGACTACGGCTAATGGAGTCCTAACATTGGACTAATGGGACACAGTAAGAGACTTCAAAACAAATTGTCAAGATGTTGCTGAAGTGTAAGGCAGCAGCTTGTCTCTTCTATCAGGTTTTGAAAAAATGGTGCTTCTCACTGAAGAAGTTTTTAGAGAAAAGGATTTTAAAGCCATGCTTTTTAATATAAAAGAAGCACCACTACAAAGTACTGGGAGGGATCCGAGTTTCCCTTATATAAGATTAAAGCAGCAAAAGGAAAAGAGAAAAAACACCACCAAACACCAGGGAACCTAGTTATAAACTACAGCGTTGTACAAACACCTAGGCAAACTGGGAACATACAAGTTGGATATTTTTATATGTATGCTTCAGCCTACACCACCACACGGTCAAACAAACATCAGTGCTCCTTCCAATTAAGATAAACACAAAGAGGTGGGAAAAAAAACTAACATTATAAAGAAGCAGAAGCGTAAACAAGTGCACACTGCAAAAAGTAAGCTAGTAACTGAAAAGCAGAATTCAACTCCCTGTTCCATCGAATTTCGAATTTTCAGGCATGTAGGTATACCTGAATTCAGTCGGTCTCGATCAGAAGCCTTTTGACATTACGGATCCGTCGGAAAGTGTTGATGTAGTCCGGGGTCCAGAATAGGTCATCAATGGAGATGATAGCCTCCTCCAGCAACGGAAACTCCTCTGAAAGCCGGCATCCGTTGTCGAAGAACATGATCAGCTTGAGCACGTGCAGTTTGGGCGCCCGGATGACACATCTTTGCGCGGGAGCACCGTCGTCGAAGTGGCTGGTCTTGACGTCGTCCAAGGAGAGCTCCGTGAGGTCCACCGCGGAGGAGATGAGGTGTTCGAGCTGCGCCGCGCCGCCACTGAAAGGGAAGGCCACATGGCTAAGGAGCAGGGTGACGAGGTTGGGGAAGCCTCCGAAGCCATGGGGGGCGCGCGGCAAGTGGCAGTAGCCAAAGAGCTCGAGGTGGGTGAGCTCACGGCAGGCGAAAAGGGCAGGGCCCAGGAAGCCGGCCGAGCGGGAAAACCAGGGGTTGTCGAACTTGAGGATCAGCTTCTCGACACGCTTGCGCGCCAGGGCTTGGAGCCAGCGGGCGGCGCGGTAGAAGTGAGGCATGCGGACGCGGGCCGTGAAGCTGCGGACGGGGGCGGCGCACCGCCACAGTATGCGGCCGTTGGGCGCGGCGTTGGACCCTGCACTGAACCAGATGTCGAGGTTGGGGATGGACTCCCAGCGGCGATGCCAGGCAGGGTTGAGGCAGCAGGTGCGGACCAACTTGTCGAATGGGAGTCTACGGAGGATGTTGTCGAGCATCTCCGGTGGTAGCGACATCAGGAGGTCCTGCCCGGCTCCTTGTGCCTCCCGCGCCTGCGCCTTCGCCGGCCGGCGGCGAATCCTGGAGGAGGAGCTCGCGCTTGCCATTTTCTCCGTTGCGGATTTGCGGCTCGGGTGGAAGGGGGTGCTGCCATTCTGAGCGGGCAATTAATACTGTGGGAAAACTTGGGCCTTGTGAGCTCCGTCAGATGAGGCAACTTTTCCTAACCCTCCATAATCAACGGTAAGTAAACAATTATCCATCTAAAAAAAAGTTATCCATCTATCTCTTTAGGCATGTACAGCTTACTAGAAATTTATTAAAGTTAATCATATTTAGTAGCAAATTACAGCTAAGGAAAAGCTTATGATACAATGGATAAGGCACTTTTTTTATTCTCCCCCCTCCACCTAAGCAATAATTCAACATGGTAACTCTACGAAAACGGTTAAAATAAATCTAACGATTTAAGTCTGTCTAAGTGACATTTTTATGGTTATTTAAAATAGGTCATGTGACTTGTCTTCACTTGTGTTGTTTCATCGAGATAGAAGAGTGCACATCCAAGCAACCGCACTGGCAACGTGAGGTCATGGGGAGTGTCTGACGTGTGGTCAAAGCGGTGTGGAGATAGAGGAACGTGAGGTCACGTGGAGCGTCTGACATTAGATGAACGGGTGGGGTACACATAGATGCGTGAAGCGGTTGGGTTAGGCAATTATGACTTAGGGGTCCCACACGTTTACCGTCTTCGAGAAAGCAATTTTCAAATTTGGGATTCTCTCCCACTAAAATTAATACGTGTATTTTCATTTCCTCTAGCTCGTATTTGTGATTTTTTCCCTCCCTCATCTCATGCTCTGGTTAGAGTCGACACATAAGAAGATCCTTGCCGTCGGTGGCAGCCTCCCTGCTCACAACGTTAATGCTCCCTATGCGGAGCATAATAAGGCCCCATCCTACATGTGTGTTTTACCAATCAGGATATGAGGTAGGTTTCACTGACATCTTGGGTGCAGGAAAAAGGGTGGGTCATCAGAGAGTTGTGGCGATTGGAGTTGCGGGGTGCGGTGATGCTAACCCTCAAGTGGCGGGCTAGGTTTTTCATGGTGTCTAATGAGTCCAATTTGCAGCATATTTTACCTTATGTTTTTGCACTAGTAGCCATAGGCTTTTAGTATTCTACCGCGCTTGCATGCACTTTTTGTGCTTGTTTCACTTGGATCCGGGATTCGGAGGACCCATGAGAAAATATGCAAATTAAAAATTGTAGGAGCCTCCAAAAATAATTATTCATCCACCTGGGTGGAAGAGCCTCCCGTGGATAAGCTCCAGGGAGTTTAACGAGCATCGTTACGGGCAGAGCCCACCCGTATCGATGCACGTATGGCCTGTCAGTGGCTTCGCCCCTTCAAATAGTTTCGCCCAATGAAGATGGCACATATCAGAGATCCAGAGACACCAGAATTCGTAGAAACCTCACCTCCGGAAGAGATTTGGAGGGGGGAACAAGCACGGGGGCATCGATCCTCGAGACTACGAAGATCCTTGCAGGATTGGGCGTCATCTTCATCATCACCGCAGCATCTCCACCGACATCACCATTTTCATCTCTGATGGGGATACACCTAATGGGGTCTACCATTGGTCTCACTCGCCGCAGGAGAGAAGGCCCAAGAAGGGGTCCAGTCGGCAAGGGCGATTGGACCTAAAACCCTGAGCGACTGGGCTTAAACCCTGGAAGGTGGCGACAGGCCCGGAGGCCCAGGCAAGTGAAGCTGTAGATAACTTGGGCGCGGGATAAAGGATCCCGACCTTATAGCGATCGTTAAGATACGATCTTATCTCCATGTAACCCTAGATCGGGGGTGCCTATATAAACCCCCAAGCTAATCCTTAGAACGGATCCGCACTCAATCTCCACACCTCCATAGCTCTCGGTCCTCCGGTCGATTGAGCCACCACATTGTAAAACTCCATTGAGTAATAGATCTAGCAGGACGTAGGCCTTTTACTCTCCGGAAGGGCTGAACCTGGGTAAAACCATGTGTCATGTGCACCTCGCTCCGCAGATCGCTACGCCACCTTGCCCCGCATCAACGAAGTGCTGCACCCTGTAGCACCTTCCGTGGTCATATCCACGACAATGGCGCCCACCGTGGGGTGTGGGACGTCTGGCCACAGATCTGCGGCGAGGCCCTACTCGCCTATCTGCCTGTCGGTCTCTTTCGGCAGGATGATCGCCACGGGTGGCTTCTTCCACATCCAGACGAGCACTTACCACCCGACAACAGTACTAATCACCCACGCCTGGATGGTCCGGTCGACACGATCAACCTCTTCGTCGGCCTCGCCGGCATCAATAACTGCATGACCCGTATGCTCCGGCCAGGTCATCACCGCCACTCTCCCACTCTCTGGCAAAGCTTACGCTGAGGACGAGTCGGCCCTAGAGGACGACGCCGATTCGGTGGCTGCGGCGTCATTCGCCGGATCCATAATCGCGGCGTCAGTCGCGGACTCCTCCATCGCCCCGGTATCCTACCCGAGCGACTACGAGGACATCTCCATCCTCCCCCTCTTCGCCAGCGACTCGGAACCCCACTCCGTAGCCGCTGACGTACCAGCGCCACACCGCCGTCTTCATGGCAACCGGCGATGTACCGCTAAATGACCCCTTCACCATGCCGCTCCCCACGACGGCGACCGCGGACGACATCGAGGCGCACCGGGTGGCCGTCGAGCCGCAAAGGAAGAAGGAGCTCATCGAGCGAAAGAAGTCCAGCATTGAGCAGGAGTCGGCGACAGCGCTGTCACTCCACCACCAGCGCCGCACTCGCCAGCGCATCGAGCACGCCCATGAGCAAGGCCTCCCCGTCGCTCGCCTCAACTTCTATGATCCGGGGACGGCTCGAGTTAGGAACAACGGCGCCCCGGAGTTGAGGCGGGCAGCCGCCGACCGAGCGGCCAACGGACCACCACCGCCACCACCACCTCCACCACCATAGGGTCGGGCGAACCCCCCTGCCGAGGTCAACGCCAACGGCCTCCCTCTCCATTCTTCACCGGCGGATAACGTTGTCACCGCGCAAGTCGCCCTCGCCAAACTCGATGTAGTATGCATATCATAGTTTGCAAATGATCGATCCTATTTATCAGTGTTCTACTTTATAAATCCATGTAGCTTCTCACAGTTCAGTTAATGCACAAAATTTCCGTGAGCAATTGCGCCATTTTGCTCTTGAGAAAACTCGCTTCACTTGTTTTGCTTTCTTAGTCAACTAATCTGACGTCCTCTTGTTTGATGCCACTGTAATTGCAGAGGAACCTTCAGCGCAGCGAACTCCACTAAATAAGGACAAGTTTAACTGGAGAAGCTTTTTCCTAGCACCTCGAGAGACGTAGCCTTCATCCGTGTCCAACGCCGGTATCATGAATAATGATTCTGGGATCCGCTTTAACAATCAGATGAATTCTCAGAACTTATCTCGCAGTGCTGATTCCTCATCATTGCCTGGAGAGATGACGGCGTGGAGGACTCCTGGTGACAGGAGGACCAACCAGCAGGTCAATTTATGGAACCAACCAAGCTACAACCATGGACTGTCAAATCAAACCATGATCGAGCAGGAAATACCCCATAGCGAATCCAATGGCAGCCAGACCTTGCTGCCGAACCTGTTGAGCAATGGCGACGACTCACAGGAGAGAATGGGGCTTGCACTAGTGGAAAATAGGCTATCTGTGGCGCACCAAAATTGAATTTTGTGGCGCATATCCAGGTTGCCACAGTTTCCATGCGACTAGTATTTGAATTCTTGTGGCGCACATTTACATGCGCCACAGAATTTTTGAAACTTCTGTGGTGCACTAGGTCAATATGCGCCACAGAATTGTCTTGAAAACTTCTGTGGCGCACCATGCCAATATGCGCCACAGAATTTTTTTTCGAATTTTTTAAAAAAAGTGGCGGCCAGATCTAGATTTAGATCTGGGGCCGCCGGAATTTCGCCGATTTTTTTGAAATATCGCCGGAAGGTGGGGTGGGGTTGTTGGAGGAGGAGGAGGCCAGCCGGAGAAGGTGGTGGTGGTGGTAGGTGGGAGGAGGAGGAGGAGGAGGAGGTGGTGGTGGTGTTGTTGTTGTTGGCCGGAGTAGGAGTAGGCGATTCTAAAAATTGTCCAACCAGGCAAGCCATGGTGAATTCGGATGTAGAATTTTCGTGGGAATATTTTGATATATTGTGTGTTATTTTCGAGTTCGTATGCAACCAGAAATCCAGTTTAATAATTTTGCAACGCAATTTTGCAAAAAAGTCGAAATTCATGTTTGTTAATTTTCAGTGGTGCTAGATGACATAATATATTAACATCTCGAAGGATTTTATTTTCTGAAACTTTTATCTATTTATTTCTTATTTTACAGTGCTAAAAAAGGCGATCCACAGGGGGTGGAGTTGCGTGGGGAGAAAAAATCCTTCAAAATTTTGTGGCGCATATGCCTAGTGCGCCACAGAAATATGAACTTCTGTGGCGCATATGCCACCATGCGCCACAGAATTTTGGCTTTCTGTGGCGCATGTGGCAGATGCGCCATATATTCCCTTCGCCCATGCGCAGTGTTGGACTCCGCATGGGCCCCATGAAGATTCTGTGGCGCATCCGTTCACATGCGCCACAGAAAGTCAAAATTCTGTAGCGTATCACTCCTACATGCGCCACAGAAATTAGAAATTTATGTGGCGCATATTTTTGGTGCGCCACAGAAATAATTTTTGTGGAGCATATTTTCTACGTGCGCCACAGATATCATTTCTACCTATAATGTTTTCCTACTAGTGTTGAGCAGATAAGCCAAAACTTGTTGAGCGACGATGTGGCCGTGAATGCTGTGGAGGAACATGTCAGAGAAATATACTTGTTGTATTACCAGGGGGCCAAAGGCCACAATATATAGTACATGTACAGGTGCACATATGCAGAAAGCCCCCTAACATATGGGGAAACTACAATATGCAGATATATACATCTAACACACCCCCTCAAACTCATGGTGGATCCACAACACTGAGTTTGGAGAGTAAGAAATCATGCTGCGCTCGAGTCTGTGCCTTCGTAAAGAAATCCGCCAACTGCAAATCTGAAGGCACATAATGAACCGCAACAACATCATCCTGTACCTGTGCACGCGTGTAAAAAGCATCAACACCGATATGCTTGGTCAGCTCATGCTTGACCAGATCACGTGCAATACTGATAGCACCTGTACTGTCAGACAAAAGTGGAGTGGGTGTCGTAACAGAGACCCCAAAATCTGCAAGCAACCACCGTAACCAAGTCACCTCAGCAATCAACAAAGCCATAGCCCGCAACTCAGCCTCAACACTCGAACGGGAAACTGCGACCTGTTTCTTTGTCTTCCAAGCAACAAACGAACCACCAAGAAACACACAGTAAGCAGAAAGCGAACGACGATCCGTAGGATCACTCGCCCACGTAGCATCCGAATAGCACTGGAGCTGGAGAGAGCTGGAACGGGGAAAGAAAAGGCGACGAGTGATCGTGCCACGAAGATAACGAAGAACACGGAGGAGATGACTATAGTGAACAGTGGTAGGAGATGAGACAAACTGACTCAGAATATGAACAGGATAAGAAATATCAGGACGAGTGACAGCAAGATAAACAAGACTCCCAACAAGATGGCGATAACGGGTGGGATCAGGAAGAGGATCACCATCAGTAGGACGAAGCTTAACATTAAGCTCCATAGGAGTATCAACCGTGCGCTCATCCCCAAGAGCAGCACGAGCAAGAAGATCCTGAATGTACTTTTCTGAGAGATAGAAAAGCCATCAGAAGTGGAGGAAACCTCAATGCCAAGAAAATAGCGAAGAGGACCAAGATCAGTCATAAGAAACTGATCACGAAGACGAGCCTTGACGAAGGCAATATACTCAGGATCATCACCAGTAATGATCATATCATCAACATAGAGAAGAAGAAGAGTACATCCACGAGGAGAAGTGTGAACGAAAAGTGCTGGATCATGAAGACTAGGAGAGAAACCAGCAGCAGTCACCACAGAGGCGAAGCGCTCAAACCAGGCACGAGGGCCTGTTTGAGACCATAGAGAGAACGTCGAAGACGACAAACCATCCCATCGGGAACAGAATACCCAGGAGGAGGCTGCATGTAAACCTCCTCACTCAACTCGCCATTAAGAAAAGCATTCTGAACATCAAGCTGGGAGACAGACCAGCGGCAAACAGAAGCAACAACAAGAAGGGTACGCACATTAGTCATATGAGCCACAGGGGCAAAAGTCTCATCATAGTCACGGCCGTGCTCCTGCTGAAAGCCACGAGCCACAAGACGCGCTTTATAGCGCTCAAGAGATCCATCAGAGCGAGTCTTAATTTTATAGACCCACTTACACGTGATAGGACGAACACCAGAAGGTGGAGAAACAAGATCCCAAGTGCCAGTGCGCTCAAGCGCAGCAATCTCCTCAGCCATGGCAAGCTGCCATTCAGGATGACGCTCGGCATCCCGATAAGAAGTCGGCTCGGAAACGACAGAGAGACCATACTGACTAGGAGAGTAACGAGCTGGACCACGACGCTGATGGACAGGCCGTGAAGGAGGAAGGTCATCAGCAGAGGACAACTCATCAGAAGAAGCGGAAGAAGGGACAGCATCAGAAGGATCCGAAACCGGAGAACGAGGAGTACTAGGTGGACTAGACAGAGGAGAGGATGGCGCCGAAGGGGGCGCATCAGGACTAGGAGTGGGAGGAGATGGGATAGCAGGGGGTGCATCCGGAAAAAGAAGAAAAGAGATATCATCCATCGGGTAAGTACCCGAGGTGGGACGAGGATAGAAGGGACGCGTCTCATCAAACGTGACATCACGAGAGATGCGCATCCGACGACCAACGGAGTCCCAACAGCGATAGCCCTTATGCTCATCACTGTATCCGAGAAAAACACACTCAACAGACTGAGCGGTCAGCTTGGTGCGATCGCGAGGAGGGAGAAGAACATAGCAGACGCAACCAAATGAACGGAGAGTCGAGTAGTCTGGAGAAACACCAGAGAGACGCTCGAGAGGAATGCCACCTGTAGAGCAGCGGAAGGCTGAATGTTAATGAGGTGGGCCGACGTAGCGACAGCCTCAGCCCAGAAATGTGGCGGAAGAGAAGAAGATATCATCATAGCACGGGTGGTCTCAAGAAGATGACGATGCTTACGCTCGGCGACGCCATTTTGAGCATGCGCACCGGGACAAGAAAACTGAGCGAGGGTGCCCTCCTCAGCAAGGACACCACGAAGGTGCTGGGAGATATACTCACCAGCAGAATCAACACGGAACACGCGAATGGGTGAGGAATACTGAGTGCGGACCATGGCCGCAAAACGCTGATAAATAGAGAGCACCTCACTGCGAGAGCGCATGAAAAACACCCAGGTGTACCGTGAAAAATCATCAATGAATAAGATATAGTATCGATGGCCCCCTTTCGAAGCGAAGGGAGCCGGACCCCAAACATCTGAATGGACTAAATCGAATGGTCGCTGAGAGACAGACACACTAGTAGGATAGGGAAGCTGAATCTGTTTGCCTAACCTACAACCCTGACAGTGTAACGACCCATTTCCAGAGACAGACCCCAGAAGGCCACGATGAACCAAAGAGGACAGGCGAGAGTCACAAAGGTGACCAAGACGATGATGCCACCGCTGAAAAGAGCGGTGACAGAGGCAACAACAAGGAGAACAGCAGATGAAGTGGTAGCGGAAGGAACACGAAGCCAGTCTAACTCCCAAAGCCCCGGAGACTTACGACTACGAGGGCCAGCTCCAACCAGGGCCTGTGTGCGACGATCCTGAACCGCACAAGACTCAGCGTCAAGAATGACGCGACTACCAGAATCGGTGAGCTGGCTAGCAGAGAAAAGGTTCATCTGAAGGCGAGGAACATGAGAAACATCGAGACAGGAAAGAGGGAGTAGAAAGGGTGCCTCTACTAGAAACAGAAATAGAGGTACCATCAGCCGTGACAACACGGACAGGAGAAATAAGAGACCGAAGAGCAGACAGAATAGAGGACTCAGAGGTCATATGAAAGGAAGCTCCAGAATCCAGATACCACGGGGACGTACCTGACTGTGTAGAAAGTGGTGGTCGCGCAGTGCCAGAAGAGCCAGTCACAGAACCAGCAGCGCCCGGCGAGGAAGAGTCTATAGTAGCGAGCAGACCACGAGACCCCTAAGAATGTCCTGATCGAGAGTGCAACAGAAGATCTGAAGAGCCAGCCTGCGACGATCCTGGAACTGCGGACGTAAACGGGATCCCGCGTCCCAGGTGGAGGAAGTGTGGCCAACCTTGCCAGGTGCAATGAGGACGAGGGCGGAAACTCGGACCGCGAGGCTGCGACGTAAACTGGAATCCCAAGCATCAAGCGGCGGTGAAGCTGCGCTATCTCATGCGCAGAGAGGGGCGCGACTGGAGAGGTCGACATACAATCAGGTGCCGACGAGGAGCTATCACCCACACGCACAGAGGCCACCAAAGGGGCGACAGAGAGCAACACGCCGATGAAGACAGAGTCGGCAAAGCGCGGTCATAACCACGTGAAGAGGCCGCGAAAGTCGATGTAGAGCGGCATGCCGATGTAGACGGAGTCGACGAAGCGCGGCCATAACCGCGGGAAGAGGCCGCAAAGTCGATGTAGAGCGGTGGGCCGACGTAGACGAAGTCGGCGAAGCGCGGGCATAGCCGCATGAAGAGGCCGCAAAAGTCGATGTAGAGCGGCAGGCCGAGGGAGACAAAATCGGCGAAGCGCGGCCAGAACCGCGGGTAGAGGCCGCGAAAGTCGGTATAGAGTGGCGAGCCGACGTAGACGGAGTCGGTAAAGCGCGGGCAGAGCCGCGTGAAGAGGCCGCAAACGGCGACGAAGAATGGCTAGCCGTCATATATGGAGGCAGCGGACAAAGACCAAGTACCGAAGGGAGGCCCAAAGATAAGGCGGGATCAGCGGAATAAGACATCGGATAACAACAGCCGACGACAGTATTTTTTTATTATTATTTTTTTTTACCTCAGATCCAAGTCAACTAGGCAGATAGATTGAGCAGGGCGGGCGGAGCAGGATCAGTAGCCGCGCTGAGCAGGGGCCTGGCGTTGGGAGTCTGGCGTTGATTTACTGGATTGTTATTCACAAATCTCCCAAAGGATGATGATAGCAGCGATTGAGCAGGGGCCTGGCGTTGATTGAGCAGCGATTGAACAGCGGTTGAGCAGCGTCAGGGGGAGAGCAGCGTCAGGGGGAGAGCAGCAGGCCCGGCGGCGGAAAAGAGGAGCGGCAGCAGGCGGGGTCTCATCGGGTGGGCGGATCGGGAGACCAAGCGACGATCACGCGACGGGAGAGATCGGACGAGGATGACGGGGACACGTACAGCCACGCGACGGCCGGGAAGAAGAGGGGGATCAATTTAGCTCTGATACCATGTCAGAGAAATATACTTGTTGTATTACCAGGGGGCCAAAGGCCACAATATATAGTACATGTACAGGTGCACATATGAAGAAAACCCCCTAACATATGGGAAAACTACAATATGCAGATATATACATTTAACAGAACAAAGTCTCTTGAGCACTGTGAACGCGCTCTCCTGCTTGATCGAGCAAGCTCCAGCCCCATAATCGCAGAGTTTCCGCTCGCAGGCAAGCAATAATACTTTTGCTGCTCCTCCTGCTGATGTTGAACCAACCGGGGTGATTGACATGGATGCCTTTGAAAGCAGCGGTGCTGAAGACTGGCTCCTTCCAGGGATGGATTCGCCGAGCTTGGCATGGGAACCATCACTAGAAAATATGACTGCATTACTGCCTTAGAGTTGATTTCGGCCTCACAAGAGTTGTAGCTGCCCTGCATTGCACACATCAAACTATTTGTAGTGCTTTTGCCTTTTGTGTTGTTAGCTAAAACTGTTTTCTTTTCTGATAGTTTGTAATAATCCATGTTCTCATTACCTAGGAGTTGTCACCGTGCTAGTAGGTTTTTGCCCTGTAGCGGTGTTCGGGAACGAATGCTCACAGCGGGTTTCCTATTAGTGCCCCAACTCGCTATCCCCAATATTTCTCAGCTCATTCTCATTGCTATGTAATGAACTTTGTATTTACGTAAAGAAATTATTGGAAAGGGGGCTAGCCCGGTTGGAAAATAATCAAATGGTGGCATCTCTCTGTGAATTACTGCCTTGAGAGTATTTTGGCCTCTCAAGAGGTGTAGCTGCCGTACTCCATACATCAGAAGGATATAGTTAGGGCTGAATTCAGCCTAGTTGTCAGGTGGGCCACGAATTCTGGAAAACTTGAACTTCTGTTCCATTGGAACATTGCTATACATTACAACAATATTAGACTTGATATTGTGATTGATGTACGTAGTTTGGAGCTCACGAAGAGACATCAAACTGGTAGAACCTACCACCAGCCAGTCACACACATTTATGAATGCAAATTTCGATACCACTTTGATCTCAAACCATCACCTTAGAAACTATGGTGAACTTTTTTTCTATGAAGAGACACGATAATAACTAATATCGTGTGTTCTTTGTAACACAATGGACCATTAGTTAGCACAGCTGCGCTTATAGAACTAGGAAAATAAAGCAGAATTAGCACAAGTCAATTAATAATTGTACCATCAGGGAATAGATGCTACACTAAAACTATGCCAAATCATTGTGTGGACATAAACCTGAAACAAAATACAACCATTTCTCTATTAGGCACTTGCCAAATTCCACATCTTGGTTCATCCATACGTCTGAATATTCAATTACACCACAAAAGGAAAACGAGCTGTTTGGACAACAACAATCAACAGCTACATCTTTTATTCATCCAATATTTTAAAAAGGCGGCAACTACTTTTAAAGTACTTAAGAGACCTTCAGATTGAGTCTGGTTCGTCTCTAAGCCTGACCATGAGCTTAGCTTGGGGCGACGCCTTTGGGCACATTGCTAACTCTGTACATGCATCTAGATAAGACTTGCTTATTTGTCGATAGCCGAAAGTGACAATAAATGATTCAAGCAATCTTGTTTTGGATAGCACAAACTTCATAAACCATATATCATTTGGTAAGCACTTGATACCATCCAGTGAGATGTGTTTGAGATTAGCAAACAAGTCATCACTTATCTCTGCCTTTATAATGTCTTCATCAATGGCATCGTCAGGATCATCTATCTCTCCATTTGCAAAGTCTTGATCATTCTCATCATCCCTCTTAGTTATTTCTACCTACATAAGGAAGTAAAAAAAAAGTTGCAGTCCAATTGATCACCTGATTAATGGTTATCGGTTAATTGAGACATACAAGCTCAAGGGGTGCATCTAACATTACCTCAATATGGAGTTCTTCAATGTGAGGGGCAGATCTCATTAAAGAAAATATCGACATAATGCTAGGGAGTTTGCCAAAGTTTGCACTCAGGTGTCCTACCTTCAAGTTTTGAAACTTCCATGAAATCCCTTGCAGCGGATTTTCATTAATCTGGAAAACATAAGAACATAGTTAGACTGGCATATGGACCGGACGTTACAGTGGGACAGAGTGGGACAGATGATCAGCAACTCTAATTAGTTATGTATACTGAATAGTTGAAGCTGAGAAGCTAAGGATGATTTTGTTACAATGTTTATTTGCCATCCTATATTTTAATCTAGAGTAGATTTCATGAATTAAATCACAATACAAAAACTGCATGATTAAGTTACATCTCCCTTTCTCTAAGATATTAACAATTCTTAGAACAAAGGGAAACATTCCCTACAATGGTGTCAATAAAACATTCTCCCAAGGACTAAGGCTAATGGAGTCCTGACATTGGACTAATGGGACACAGTAAGAGACTTCGAAACAAATTGTCAAGATGTTGCTGAAGTGTAAGGCAGCATCTTGTCTCTTCTATCAGGTTTTGACAAAATGGTGCTTCTCACTGAAGAAGTTTTTAGAGAAAAGGATTTTAAAGCCATGCTTTTTAATATAAAAGAAGCACCACTACAAAGTACTGTGAGGGATCCGAGTTTACCTTATATAAGATTAAAGCAGCAAAAGGAAAAGAGAAAAAACACCACCAAACACCAGGGAACGTAGTTACAAACTACAGCGCTGTAGAAACAACTAGGCAAACTGGGAACAGACAAGTTGGATATTTTTATATGTATGCTTCAGCCAACACCACCACGCGGTCAAACAAACATCAGTGCTCCTTCCAATTAAGATAAACACAAAGAGGTGGGAAAGAAACTAACATTATAAAGAAGCAGAAGCGTAAATAAGTGCACACTGCAAAGTAAGCTAGTAACTCAAAAGCAGAATTCAACTCCCTGTTCCATCGAATTTCAAATTTTGAGGCATGTAGGTATACCTGAATTGAGTCGGTCTCGATCAGAAGTCTTTTGACATTACGGATCCGTCGGAAAGTGTTGATGTAGTCCGGGGTCCAGAATAGGTCATCAATAGAGATGATAGCCTCCTCCAGCAACGGAAACTCCTCTGAAAGCCGGCATCCGTTGTCGAAGAACATGATCAGCTTGAGCACGCGCAGTTTGGGCGCCCGGATGGCACATCTTTGCGCGGGAGCACCGTCGTCGAAGTGGCTGGTCTTGACGTCGTTCAAGGAGAGCTCCGTGAGGTCCACCGCGGAGGAGATGAGGTGTTCGAGCTGCGCCGCGCCGCCACTGAAAGGGAAGGCCACATGGCTGAGGAGCAGGGTGACGAGGTTGGGGAAGCCTCCGAAGCCATGGGGGGCGCGCGGCAAGTGGCAGTAGCCAAAGAGCTCGAGGTGGGTGAGCTCACGGCAGGCGAAAAGGGCAGGGCCCAGAATTCCGGCCGAGCGGGAAAACCAGGGGTTGTCAAACTTGAGGATCAGCTTCTCGACACGCTTGTGCGCCAGGGCTTGGAGCCAGCGGGCGGCAAGGTAGAAGTGAGGCATGCGGACGCGGGCCGTGAAGCTGCGGACAGGGGCGGCGCACCGCCACAGTACGCGGGCGTCGGGCACGGCGTTGGACCCCACGCTGAACCAGACATCGAGGTTGGGGATGGACTCCCAGCGTTGATGCCAGGCAGGGTTGAGGCAGCAGGTGCGGACCAACTTGTCGAAGGGGAGTCTACGGAGGATGTTGTCAAGCATCTCCGGTGGTAGCGACATCAGGAGGTCCTGCCCGGCTCCTTGTGCCTCCAGCGCCTGCGCCTTCGCCGGCCGGCGGCGAATCCTGGAGGAGGAGCTCGCGCTTGCCATTTTCTCCGTTGCGGATTTGCGGCTCGGGTGGGAGGGGGGTTCTGCCATTCTGAGCGGGCAATTAATACTGTGGGAAAACTTGGGCCTCGTGAGCTCCGTCATATGAGGCAACTTTACCTAACCCTCCATAATCAACGGTAAGTAAACAGTTATCCATCTAAAAAAAGTTATCCATCTATCTCTTTAGGCATGTACAACTTACTAGCAATTTATTAAAATTAATCATATTTAGTAGCAAATTATTGCTAAGGAAAAGCTTATGATACAATCGATAAGGCACGTTTTTTATTCTCCCCCCTCCACCTAAGCAATAATTCAACATGGTAACTCTAAGAAAACGGTTAAAATAAATCTGACGATTTAAGTCTGTATAGAGATAGAAGAGTGCGCACCCAAGCAACTGCACTGGCAACGTGAGGTCATGGGGAGCGTCCGACGTGTGGTCAAAGCGGTGTGGAGATAGAGGAACGTGAGGTCACGTGGAGCGTCTGACATTGGATGAACGGGTGGGGTACACATTGATTCGTGAAGCGGTTGGGTTAGGCAATTATGACTTAGGGGTCCCACATGTTGCCGTCTTCGAGAAAGCAATTTTCAAATTTGGGAATCTCTCCCACTAAAATTAATACGTGTATTTTCATTTCCTCTAGCTCGTATTTGTGATTTTTTCCCTCCCTCATCTCATGCTATGGTTAGAGTCGACACATAAGAAGATCCTTACCGTTGATGGCAGCCTCCCTGCTCACAGCGTTAATGGTCCCTATGCGGAGCATAATAAGGCCCCATCCAACATGTATGTTTTACCAATCAGGATATGAGGTAGGTTTCACTGACATCATGGGTGCAGGAAAAAGGGTGGGTCATCAGAGAGTGGTGGCAATTCGAGTTGCGGGGTGCGGTGGTGCTAGGCCTCATGTGGCGGGCTAGGTTTTTGATGGTGTCTAATGAGTCCAATTTGCAGCATATTTTACCTTATGTTTTTGCACTGCTTATGTTTTTGCACCGGTAGCTATAGGCTTTTAGTATTCTACCGCGCTTGCATGCACTTTTTGTGCTTGTTTCACTTGGATCCGGGATTCGGAGGACCCATGAGGAAAGGAGACTTAGCACGCCCTTTTCTGTGAAAATATGCAAATTAAAAACTGTAGGAGCCTCCAAAAATAATTTGGATGGGGAACAAGCACGGGGGCATTGATCCTCGAGACTATGAAGATCCTTGCAGGATTGGGCGTCATCTTCATCATCATCGCAGCATGTCCACCGACATCACCATTTTCATCTCTGATGGCGATACACCTAATGGGGTCCGCCATTGGTCTCACTCGCCGTAGGAGAGAAGGCCCAAGAAGGGGTCCAGTCGGCAAGGGCGATTGGACCTAAAACCCTGAGCGACTGGGCTTAAACCCTGGAAGGTGGCGACTGGCCCGGAGGCCCAGGCAACTGAAGCTGTAGATAACTTGGGCGCGGGATAAAGGATCCCGGCCTTATAGCGATCGTTAAGATACGATCTTATCTCCATGTAACCCTAGATCGGGGGTATATAAACCCCCAAGCTAAACCTTAGAACAGATCTGCACTCAATCTCCACACCTCCGTAGCTCTCGGTCCTCCGGTCGATTGAGCCACCCCATTGTAAAACTCCATTGAGTAATAGATGAAGCAGGACATAGGCCTTTTACTCTCTGGAAGGGCTGAACCTGGGTAAAACCATGTGTCATGTGCACCTCGCTCCGCAGATCGCTACGCCACCTTGCCCCGCATCAACGAAGTGCTGCACCCCGTAGCACCTTCCGTGGTCATATCCACGACAATGGCGCCCACCGTGGGGTGTGGGGCGTCTGGCCACAGATCTGCGGCGAGGCCCTACTCGCCTATCCGCCTGCCGGTCTCTTCCGGCAGGATGATCGCCACGGGTGGCTTCTTCCACATCTAGACGAGCACTTACCACCCGACAACAGCGCCAATCACCCACGCCTGGATGGTGCCGGTTGACACGATCAACCTCTTCGTCGGCCTCGCCGGCATCAGCAATTGCATGACCCGTATGCTCCGGCCAGCTCATCACTGCCACTCTCCCGCTCTCTGGCAAAGCTTACACCGAGGATGAGTCAGCCCTAGAGGACGACGCCGATTCGGTGGCTGCGGCGTCATTCGCCGGATCCATCATCGCGGCATTAGTCGCGGACTCCATCGCCCTGGTCTCCTACCCGGGCGACTACGAGGACATCTCCATCCTCCTCCTCTTCGACAACGACTCGGAACCCCACTCCGTAGCCGCCGCCGTACCACCGCCACACCGCCGTCTTCATGGCAACCGGCGATGCACCGCTAAATGACCCCTTCACCATGCCGCTCCCCACGACGGCGACCGCGGACGACATCGAGGCGCACCGGGTGGCCCTCGAGCCGCAAAGGAAGAAGGAGCTCATCGAGCGAAAGAAGTCCAGCGTTGAGCAGGAGTCGGCGAGACCGCTGTCACTCCACCACCAGCGCCGCACTCGCCAGCGCATCGAACGCGCCCGCGAGCAAGGCATCCCCGTCGCTCGCCTCAACTCCGATCATCCGGGGGCGGCTCGAGTTAGGAACAACGGCGCCCCGGAGTTGAGCCGGGCGGCCGCCGACCGAGCGGCCCACGGACCACCACCGCCACCACCACCTCCACCACCACAGGGTTGGGCGAACCCCCCTGCCGAGGTCAACGCCAACGGCCTCCCTCTCCATTCTTCACCGGCAGATAACGTTGTCGCCATGCAAGTCGCCCTCGCCAACCTCGACGACACCGGCAAAGGGACCCTGTTGTGGGTATACTTCGTGGGTGTACCATCGACAGTGCCTAGATCCGGCAAGCCCGGGTGGCCCATAGACGGTGATGGTGGCGTATGGCCCATCGGGCGGCCCAGTTGTTGTAGATCAAGATGGATGAGGTCCATCCCAGGAACATGGAGCCGGATCCACCGACCGACCCTGGAAGTCGGATCCGTCCTGGCCCATCAGGGGTAGCCGGATCTGGTACGACGTATAAGGGAAGGCGGATCCTTGACGTGCACGGCAAGATAATATACCATAGTTAGGTGACTTGTATTCCGGCTAGGACTCTCCGTGTAAACCCTAGATCCTGACGCCTTTATAAGCCGGATCCCGGGAGCCCTAGAGGCACAACCACAACTCATTGTAACAACGCGAAAGCACCCAGATAATTCAGACAAGCGTAGTAGTCCCTGTCATCGTGCAGGTGTTCCGAAGCTAGGTAAATCGCGTACCACCGTCCCGAAGACTCTCCGCCCGATGGCCCCTACTTCTCCCCCCCCCCCCTCGTGAGGATCCCTCCTCCGAGGTACCGTCAAATAGGAAACGACACACCCTCTACATCCAGCTAGCCAAGGCCCTCGTAGCGAAGGTCCTCGAGAAACAGTACGCGGCCCAGGATTCCCATGGGCGGCTCTACTCCTGGTTGTCGGTAAGCCGCACAGCATCATCCGCAGCGGCGAACCGCGTAGTTGCCAACGTCAACAACTGCACGCCCTCGGCGCCGCGCGCGCTCACTCGACCAACAACCCAATCGAGCAGCGCCCTCCTCACGCGATGGTCGCCGCCAACAGGTAGCCAATCGACGTGCGCACACACATCATGAAGACCATGCGTGGCGCGAACGCAATCTCCTTGACGCCAACTTCAGGCACGAGCAGCCGCGCCAGCGCGTTCACTCGCGTTGGCCCTGCCTGCTTCGGCCCGATGATCAGGGGCGAGCCGTATCCCCTTGGGTTCAAGGGACCCCGCGACATCGAGAAATACGGCACCACCAACGACCTGATGGTCTGGATCGACTCCTACACCATGGCGGTGGGCATCCTCGGCTACTCCGACCTACTCGCCGCCCGCTACCTTCCCATCATGTTGGACGGGGCGAATCACCAGTGGTTCAACACCCTCCCCCCGAACATCATCGACTCATGGGAGGACGCTCGTGTTGCCTTCATCCAACACTTCTCCAGCGCATACACCCGCACCACCACCATCGAGTACCTAGACCCCTGCATCCAAGGACCTCGCGAGTCGACTCACCGATGGGTGCAGCATTGGCAGGACATGTGGACGACATCCAGGGAGATCAGCACCGACACGGCGATCTACTGCTTTCGACGAACCTACCGCTACGAGCCTCTCGTGTCCAAGCTCAAACGCATCAGCAGGGACACCATCTCTATGGCCGAGCTGTTCAACACCGCTCAGCGCTACGCCGATGAGGACCCCACGGTCGACTCGGACAACGAGTTCGGCCAGCGTCGCAATCGTCGCCCTGCTCGTTCCGACGGTCGCCGTGAGGACTATGTATTCGGCTCTCGCCCCAGCAACGGCAAGAGGCGCAACGACAGTGGCACCCACTCCAAGTTCGTCGCAAACGCCAACTACAAGCAATGTGACCCAAAGTACTCGCGCCGGGACAACCGTGGCCCACGGGAGGATCGCCCGCCAGGCTAGCGCTTCGACCCGCACAACCTGCTTGATGCTATGTGCATCTACCACAACAAAGAGGGAAAGCCCTCGACGCACACCACCGGGAACTGTTTCTCCCTTAAGCAGATTGAGAAAGCCCACCGCTCCAAGGAGAACGGCGGCGGCGACCAGAACAAGGACCGCCACAGGGACCAGGACAAGCCCAAGGAAGATGGCTTCGGTCGCAGTGTCGGGTCCCTCCACACCTTCACCGGGGCCGGCGACCGCCGTGATGAGAACGTCGTCGCTCGCGCGGTGGCTGTCAACGCAATCGTCACGGACGTTCCACGTTGGCTCAACTGGTCTGAGCAGAGCATCACCTGGAGCCGTGATGACCATGCTCCGTGCATTGAGTACCCAGGGCGAGTCAACTACAGGCAATGTGACCCAAAGTACTCGCGCTTGCCATTTTCTCCGTTGCGAATTTGCGGCTCGGGTGGGAGGGGGTGCTGCCATTCTGAGCGGGCAATTAATACTGTGGGAAAAGTTGGGCCTCGTGAGTTCTGTCAGACGAGGCAACTTTACCTAACCCTCCATAATCAACGGTAAGTAAACAGTTATCCATCTAAAAAAAGTTATCCATCTATATCTTTAGGCATGTACAGCTTACTATCATTTATTAAAGTTAATTATATTTAGTAGGAAATTACATTGCTAAGGAAAAGCTTATGATACAATGGATAAGGCACTTTTTTATTCTCCCCCCTCCACCTAAGCAATAATTCAACATGGTAACTCTATGAAAACGGTTAAAATAAATCTAACGATTTAAGTCTGTATAAGTGACATTTTTATGGTTATTTAAAATAGGTCATGTGACTTGTCTTCACTTGTGTTGTTTCATCGAGATAGAAGAGTGCGCATCCAAGCAACCGCACTGGCAACGTGAGGTCATGGGGAGCTCTGACGTGTGGTCAAAGCGGTGTGGAGATAGAGGAACGTGAGGTCACGGGGAGCGTCTGACGTGGATGAACGGGTGGGGTACACATACATGAGTGAAGCGGTTGGGTTAGGCAATTATGACATATGTTTTCCAAGGGTCCCACACGTTGCCGTCTTCGAGAAAGCAATTTTCAAATTTGGGAATCTCTACCACTAAAACTAGTACATGTATTTTCATTTCCTCTAGCTCGTATTTGTGTTTTTTTCCTCCCTCATCTCATGCTCTGGTTAGAGTCGACATATAAGATCCTTGTCGTTGATGGTAGCCTCCCTGCTCGCAACGTTAATGCTCCCTATGCGGAGCACAATAAGTCCTCCATCCTGCATATGTGTTTTACCAATCATGATAGGAGGTAGATTTCACTGATATCTCGGGTGCAGGAAAAATGGTGGGTCATCAGAGAGTGGTGGCGATTGGAGTTGCGGGGTGCAGTGGTGCTAACCCTCATCTGGCGGGCTAGGTTTTTGATGGTGTCTAATGAGTCCAATTTGCAGCATATTTTACCTTATGTTTTTGCACTAGTAGCGATAGGCTTTTAGTATTTTACCGCGCTTGCGTGCACTTTTTGTGCTTGTTTCACTTGGATCCCAGATTCGGAGGACCCATGAGGAAAGGAGACTTAGCGTTCCCTTTTTCTGTGAAAAAAATGCAAATTAAAAACTGTAGCAGCCTCCGAAATAATTATTCATGCACCTGGATGGAAGAGACTCCCGTGGATACGCTCCAGGAATTTAACGAGCATCGTTACGGGCAGAGCCCACCCGTATCGATGCACGTATGGCTTGTCAGTGGCTTCGCCCCTTCAAATAGTTTCGCCCCGTGAAGATGGACCACAGATTGGTGATCCAGAGACACCAGAATTCGTAGAAACCTCACCTCCGGAAGGGATTTGGATGGGGAACAAGCATGGGGGCATTGATCCTCGAGACTATGAATATCCTTGCAGGATTGGGTGTCATCTTCATCGTCACCACATCATCTCCACCGAGATCACCATTTTCACCACATCCCTTCATACATACTGTTGTAATCTCTAAAGCCATTATGGATTTACACAAGTATTCATCCATTAATCATACCATGATGATGATGTTCATTACCTCTATGTGTGAGTAGTTTCCCTTGTTCTTGGGGAGTCATGGGGAAACCCTAGCAACTCTTGTTAGAGATATGCCCAAGAGGCAATAATAAAATGGTTATTCTAATATATCTTTGTGTTTATGATAATGTTTGCATACCATGCTATAATTGTATTAACCGAAACATTGATACATGTGTGTTATGTAAACAACAAGGAGTCCTTAGTAAGCCTCTTGTATAATTAGCTTGTTGATTAATAGATGATCATGGTTTCGTGATCACGAACATTGGATGTTATTAATAACAAGGTTATGTCATTATGTGAATGATGTAATGGACACACCCAATTAAGCATAGCATAAGATCACGTCATTAAGTTCATTTGCTATAAGCTTTCGATACATAGTTACCAAGTCCTTTCGACCATGAGATCATGTAAATCACTTATGCCGGAAGGGTACTTTGATACATCAAACGCCATGCGTAAATGGGTGGTTATAAAGGTGGGATTAGGTATCCGAAAAGTATGAGTTGAGGCATATGGATCAACAGTGGGATTTGTCCATCCCGATGACGGATAGATATACTCTGGGCCCTCTCGGTGGAATGTCGTCTAATTAGCTTGCAAGCATATGAATGGTTCATAAGAGACCACATACCACGGTACAAGTAAAGAGTACTTGTCAGAGACGAGGTTGAACAAGGTATAGAGATACCGATGATCAAACATCGGACAAGTAAAATATCGCGTGACAAAGGGAATCGGTATCGTATGTAAATGGTTCAATCGATCACTAAGTCATCGTTGAATATGTGGGAGCTATTATGGATCTCCAGGTCCCGCTATTAGTTATTGATCGGAGAGGAGTCTCGGTCATGTCCGCATAGTTCTCGAACCGTAGGGTGACACACTTAAGGTTTGATGTCGTTTTAAGTAGATATGGAATATGGAATGGAGCTCGAATGTTGTTCGGAGTCTCGGATGGGATCCGAGACATCACGAGGAGGTTCGGAATGGTCCGGAGAATAAGATTCATATATGGGAAGCCATTTTCCGGGGTTCGGAAAAGTCCGGTGTTTTGACCGGAGCTTCTAGAAGGTTCTAGAAGGACCGGAATAGTCCGGAATATTATGGAAGGTTCCGGAAGTGTCCGGGACGACCCGGGATATCTAAGGAAGTCCGGAGGGTTCCATAATAGGTGCAACCACGTTGCCTTAAGGGAAAAGGAGTCTTTCCTTAATGCAATTTCGGAATTGGCAAAAGAGTCCGAGTAGGACTAGGTTTTCGGAACCGGAAACCTATCGGAACTCAGTCAAACTTGGGGGCAGGTTTTTGGACGACCCAAGGGGCTTGGCCACCTATTTAAAGAGGCCAAGGGGCACCCCAAGGGCACCACAAGTCGCAGCCCTAGCTCCCCAAGTCGCAGCACCACCCTGCGCCCAAACCCTAGCTATTCCCTCCTCCTTCTTCTCCCGCAGCGCCTGCGAAGCCTCCGGAGATCTCCACCACCACCGTCACCACGCCGTCGTGCTGGCGGGATTCCGAGAGGATCTACTACATCCGCTGCCCTCTGGAACGGGGAGGAGGACGTCGTCTTCATCAACACCGTACGTGTGACCGAGTACGGAGGTGCTTGTGGCACCGTCAAGTTCTTCTACGCGCTTTTGCAAGCGGTCAAGATCTTCTACGCGCTTTTGCAAGCGGCAAGTGATCGACTACATCCACCACGAGATCTAATCTCGTTAGGCTTTGGAAATCTTCGAGGGTTAGTCTCATGATCTTCTCGTTGCTACCATCTACTAGATTAGATCTTGGCTTGTGTTTTCGTTCTTGCGGTAGGAAAATTTTTGTTTTCTATGCTACGAATCCCATCAGTGGTATCAGCCGTGTCTATGCATAGATTGGTTGCACGAGTAGAACACAATTGTTTTGTGGGCGTTGATGCTTTTCTTGTCTTTAGTTCGTGTACTTTGCATCTTGCGGCATAGTGGGATGAAGCGGCCCGGGCTAACTTTACATGACCGCGTTCATGAGACTTGCTCCACGTTTGACATGCAACTTGTATTGCATAAGTGGCTTTGCGGGTGTCTGTCTCCCACTATAGTGAAGATCCAATTTACTCTTTCTATTGACAACACTAGTATCACCGTTGTGGTTCATGTTCGTAGGTAGATTGGATCTTGCTCGAAAACCCTAAACCACGTAAAATATGCAAACCAAATTAGAGACGTCTAACTTGTTTTTGCAGGGTTTGGTGATGTGATATGGCCATGATGTGATGATGAATATGTATGAGATGATCATTATTGTATTGTGGCAACCGGCAGGAGCCTTATGGTTGTCTTTAAATTTCATGTTGAGTATTATTTCAAAGTAGTTGTAATAGTTGCTACATGCGGTGAACAACCATGAAGACGGCGCCATGGACCTTGACGCTACGCCGACGATGATGGAGATCATGCCCATTGATGATGGAGATCATGTCCGTGCTTTGGAGATGAAGATCAAAGGCGTAAAGACTAAAGGGCCATATCATATCACATATGAATTGCATGTGATGTTAATCCTTTATGCATCTTATTTTGCATAGATCGCGACGGTAGCATTATAAGATGATCCCTCACATTAATATCAAGATAATAAAGTGTTCTCCCTCGTATGCACCGTTGCTACAGTTCGTCGTTTGAAGCATCTCGTGATGATCGGATGTGATAGACTCAACGTTCACATACAACGGGTGTAAGCCATGTTTGCACACGCGGAATACTTGGGTTTGCTTGACGAGCCTAGCATGTACAGACATGGCCTCGGGACAACGGAAACCGAAAGGTTGAACACGAGTCATATGGATGATATGATCAACATGTTGATGTTCACCATTGAAGCTACATCATCTCACGTGATGATCGGCTTTGGTGTAGTGGATGTGGATCGTGTACCACTTAACAACTATGAGGGATGTTGTATTAAGTGGGAGTTCATTGGTAATTAGAGTAAAACTTGAACTAATTATCATAAACATAGTCTGAGTAGTATTTTGAATTAAATTTGTAGAATTGGCATCCGTTTTTCTACCATGCGTTAGTCTTGTAATTGAGATTGAAATACTGTTAAGTCTGACAATTAACTTTACGGACTGGTACCGTATTTTTAAAGAATCAAGAAATAATTACGTCCTATTGCAAACTTTTAGTAAACCTTACATTGTTGATTCAAAGAGCTATGGTTTCAATTAGTACCTACAATTATCTTGTCTCCGTGAAACTTGATGTTCAAATTTGTTTGAAAAGTAAGGAGCTGAAAAGTTTTGTTTTCAGAAAGAATCAAGGTATGAGATATATGCGATATCTAAGACCTTACTGCAACATGATAGAATATAATCTAGTGAGACTACATAAACTCATAAGTTTTAAGGGAATGTACGAAGGTTGAAGACGCCAGGCGTCCCAATCCTCCAACTATTGGGGCACTAACAATATTCGCATATCCATGAAGTGATCGTCCTTAGTATGCACCGTTGCTAAGACTCGTCGTTTCGAAGCATCTCGTGATGATCGGGTGTCATAGATTCCACGAGTGCATACAACGGGTGCAAGCCAGATTTGCACATGCGAATACTAAGGTTAAACTTTACGAGCCTAGTATGTACAGACATGGTCTCGGAAAGTCGTCATAATATAATGGATAAAATATGTGTGAAATTGTTCATCATATTACAAAGTTACTAATAGTGAAATCCGGAACACTTGTCATATGATGGTCAGCTTCAAAGTAAGAACCTCAAGGTTATTGGTATTTGACCAACAAACCTAGAAGTTATTGATGTTGAAGATTTTTTCTGAGAATGAGGAAAACTAAAAGAGAAACTACAAAAGATATTTTGGCAGAAAGAAAGAAAAGACTAGAAAGTCTAGCTCAGGTGTATATAAATGATATACATGTTATGGATGTATTCCTTGTTTGGTCACATAATGAAATTCTTGGGTATTTGTACCAGATTGGTTGGTATGAGATGTCATACAATACAACGCAATACAAGAATACGATGGCCTAAGTGACTGATAAGGAATATGGTAATAATGCACGTCTGGAACATAATAAAGTGTTATTATGTTTGTCGTTGGCATTCTACCTAACCCTTAGAATTTATAATAAAGATCTTAATAATTGTTATTTTGCTCTGGTCAAATGAAAACAATGAGTTGTTCAAATTATGACATTACTCCATGTACGATGGATAAGTTATTATAAATCTTAATGGTAAAACACACATACATAACACTGACGCTAAAATGCCATAAGGCAAATGATTTTAATTCCACTTATTTGTGGAACCGCCATTTAGGTCATGTTAGAAAGGAACGCATGAAGAAACTCCATGCAGATGGATTTTTGGAGTCATTTGATTTTTGAATCGTTTGGCACTTGCAAATCTTTTCTAAAGAGAATGACTAAAATACCGTTCATAGGCCAAGAGTTGAACGAGCAACTAACTTAATTAGTGGAAACATACATGATGATGCATGTGGTTCACTGGGCATAGTTGTGTGCGGGAGATTCTTCTACTTCATGAAAACTTCCAACAATGAATTGAGTATATATATGTGGATATATTCGATAAGGAAGAAGTTTGAAACATTTGAATGGATTCAAATAAAATTCAGCATGCAGTGGAAATCATCGTAATAGAAAATTCAAATTTCTATGATTTGATCATGGTGAAAATATTTGAATTACGAGTTTTAGTGAACATCTAAGAGAGTTATGAAATTGTTCTACAACTCACATTTCTTGGAGTATCATAATGATGATGGAGTATCCGAGAGACGTATCCAAACTTTGTTGGATTAATGATGAGATAAAACAATATGAAGCCATTATATTTTTGTGGATTATGCTTTAGAGACTACCGCTTTTACACTAAATAGAGCATCATCATGATCCGTTGAAATGACACCATACGAGTCATGGCATGGGTATGAACCCTAATAGTCTTTTCTTAAATTTTGGTATGCATAGCATAAGTAAATGAGTTTACAATCAAAATCGGATGAAAGTCTTTGTTGGTTATCCCAGAGATTTGATTGGGAATTCTTCCCACTATGGAGCAAAGACAAAAGTGTTTGTCAATGTTTCTTATTTCCAAGAAATTGTTTTCTAGCGAAGTATTTGAGTGGGAGGACAATAGAACTTGATAAGGTTTATGAACCTGAGCATAATGATCAGAGTAGCGCAGCATCGGAATTGGTTCCGAAAGCGGCCACAACGATCATGGCTCCCATGACTACAAAGTGTTTTAAGCCATGGAGATCGAAGTACATATTGAACCTTGTAGGTATGGTTTACTTTGTGATCAAATAAATGATTTGTGAACAAAGGATTGATTTTGAACAATGATAAACCAACTACAAACAAAGAAGTTATGATGGGCCCTGACTCCGTTAAAATGGCTATACGCCATGAAATCCAAGATAGATGAATATTTTTTTAAAAGTAAATGGATCTATAAAATTGATGGACTTGGATGTAATATCCTTAAAGAAGCTTGACTTGTCAAAAAGTTGTTTACGACAAAGTTCAAAGAGTTGAGTACGATAAGATTAGATCTTCCGTAGCAATGCTTATAGTCCATGTGGATTGTTCTAGTAATCGCTACATATTTCTTTTATGAGATATGCTAGTAGGATGGCAAAATATATTACTTAACAGAAGTGTGTATTAAAGGTGTATACAAGATACAACCAAGTGTTTTGCTAGTCCGTAGAATACTAGATAGGAATACGAACTTCAATTGTATAAAGTGAGTATTGCGGAGTTGGAATCTTCACCGGATGAAATAGTCAAAGAGTTTTGATTTCATCAGAAACGATGAAGGTACTTGCATTTGCAAGAAATTAAGTGGGAGCGCTGAGACATATTTGTAATACTTTATGTAGCTGACATATCGTTGATTATAAATAGTGTAATTATATAATTGATTAAAAAGGTTTCATTGAGAATTAACTTCATTGAAAGGATATGGACTAAAACATATTTAGTGTCAAGATCTATGAAGATAGATTAAAACACATAATAAGTTTAAGTCAAAGTACATAGAATGGATATTGAAGTAGTTCAATATAGAAATATTAAGAAGGTGTTCTTTGCATACAAAGGTTTAACAAGACTTGAGTGTATTTGACACTCCATGAGTAAAAACACATGAGTGATTTTGGATCACAAATAATATGTACAAAATCAGATGTCCTAAAAAGTTAGGAGCATATACCAGAATGATTCATGTGATGATCATTGGACAAACAATAATAATATCCCTGTGTGCTTCAGAAGAACCAAGGATATATATAATTTTATATGGAGTAATGACAAACAAATCGATGTAAGGTGTTGCACCGATATTAGTTTGGTCACATATAAGAATTAATTTCAAATCTCAATTAGGCTAAGTGTTGTTTAAAAGGTAGCACAATGCTAGATTTAGAAGAGTTCTAAATGTTGTGACGGATTCTACAAACGAAGGTGGAATATGCCATTGTTTTAACAATGACTAAAGATGTTAAGTCAAAAAGTTCTTTGAGAACTTGGTGTAGTTCCGATAAGTCAGAACTTTGAAGCTATATTGTGTATGACAATATTAGTGACATATTTCAGACCGGAATTAAGGTTCCACCAGAGGACTAAGCATATATGCTGACTCATTTAGAAAATGAGTGATGCGTTGAGACGCAAATGAATTGCAAAATACATACGTTTCTGAGCATGTCAGAACCGTAGACTAAAACCTCTCCCGTAAGCAAAACATGATAAAGCAGGAAGGGCAAGGTGTTATATCTTTACAAATGTAAACTAGATTATTGACTCTAGTGCAAGTGGGAGACTGTTAGAGATATGCCAAAGAGGCAATAATAAAATGATTATTCTAATATATCTTTGTGTTTATGATAATATTTGCATACCATGCTATAATTGTATTAACCGAAACATTGATACATGTGTGTTATGTAAACAACAAGGAGTCCCTAGTAAGCCTCTTGTATAACTAGCTTGTTGATTAATAGATGATCATGGTTTCGTGATCATGAACATTGGATGTTATTAATAACAAGGTTATGTCATTATGTGAATGATGTAATGGACACACCCAATTAAGCGTAGCATAAGATCACGTCATTAAGTTCATTTGCTATAAGCTTTCGATACATAGTTACCAAGTCCTTTCGACCATGAGATCATGTAAATCACTTATGCCGGAAGGGTACTTTGATTACATCAAACGCCACTGCGTAAATGGGTGGTTATAAAGGTGGGATTAGGTATCCGAAAAGTATGAGTTGAGGCATATGGATCAACAGTGGGATTTGTCCATCCCGATGACGGATAGATATACTCGGGCCCTCTCGGTGGAATTTCGTCTAATTAGCTTGCAAGCATATGAATGGGTCATAAGAGACCACATACCACGGTACGAGTAAAGAGTACTTGTCAGAGACGAGGTTGAACAAGGTATAGAGATACCGATGATCAAACATCGGACAAGTAAAATATCGCGTGACAAAGGGAATCGGTATCGTATGTAAATGGTTCAATCGATCACTAAGTCATCGTTGAATATGTGGGAGCTATTATGGATCTCCAGGTCCCGCTATTAGTTATTGATCGGAGAGGAGTCTCGGTCATGTCCGCATAGTTCTCGAACCGTAGGGTGACACACTTAAGGTTTGATGTCGTTTAAGTAGATATGGAATATGGAATGGAGCTCGAATGTTGTTCGGAGTCTCGGATGGGATCCGAGACATCACGAGGAGGTTCGGAATGGTCCGGAGAATAAGATTCATATATGGGAAGTCATTTTCCGGGGTTCGGAAAAAGTCCGGTGTTTTGACCGGAGCTTCTAGAAGGTTCTAGAAGGACCGGAATAGTCCGGAATATTATGGAAGGTTCCGGAAGTGTCCGGGACGACCCGGGATGTCTAAGGAAGTCCGGAGGGTTCCATAATAGGTGCAACCACGTTGCCTTAAGGGAAAAGGAGTCTTTCCTTAATGCAATTTCGGAATTGGCAAAAGAGTCCGAGTAGGACTAGGTTTTCGGAACCGGAAACCTATCGGAACTCAGTCAAACTTGGGGGCAGGTTTTGGACGACCCAAGGGGCTTGGCCACCTATTTAAAGAGGCCAAGGGGCACCCCAAGGGCACCACAAGTCGCAGCCCTAGCTCCCCAAGTCGCAGCACCACCCTGCGCCCAAATCCTAGCTATTCCCTCCTCCTTCTTCTCCCGCAGCGCTTGCGGCGAAGCCCTGCCGGAGATCTCCACCACCACCGTCACCACGCCGTCGTGCTGGCGGGATTCCGAGAGGATCTACTACATCCGCTGCCCGCTGGAACGGGGAGGAGGACGTCGTCTTCATCAACACCGTACGTGTGACCGAGTGCTGCCCGATTGTGGCACCGTCAAGTTCTTCTACGCGCTTTTGCAAGCGGTCAAGATCTTCTACGCGCTTTTGCAAGCGGCAAGTGATCGACTACATCCACCACGAGATCTAATCTCGTTAGGCTTTGGAAATCTTCGAGGGTTAGTCTCATGATCTTCTCGTTGCTACCATCTACTAGATTAGATCTTGGCTTGTGTTTTCGTTCTTGCGGTAGGAAAATTTTTGTTTTCTATGCTACGAATCCCATCAACTCTATGTGTTTGAATAAAGATGATTTATACTTTTCATTCATGGTTGTATGTATTAGTTAACTCTCTCAATGTTACTTGTCGTGCACCATATGAAATTTGCCTACGGGGCGGGAGAGGCAACTACTCTTGGCTAGAGGATGTTGTTCAAGGCGCTAAGTGACATGTCGCATTGGATCTTCACATACCTAGTCAAGGGGGGTATGTGGGACTCACTAAACCTAGCATGACCATAGGGAAACTCTTAATTATAGGAAAAAGACTTTCTGGAAAATACTATGTAAGTACAAAGTAACGCATCGTGTTTCTTCGCCTTACAATCATCAAACTAGCGGGCAAGTCGATCTTTCAAACCGGGAAATCAAGACTATCCTACAGAATATGGTGCGGAAATCAAGGCTAGATAGGGCTCATAGGCTAAGTGATACACTATGGGCTTACCACACCGCGTTCAAGAATCCTATGGGAATGTCACCATATAAAATGGTTTACGTTAAATCATGTTATTTACCCTTAGAACTTGAAAAGGTCAAACAGTGGCATGCTAGGAGGATTGATAGGTCTCAAACGTATCTATAATTTTTGATGCTCCATGCTTGTTTTACACCAATTCATATATGTTTTGCTTACTCTTCGTTGCACTTTTACATGATTTCCGGCACTAACCTATTAACAAGATGCTACAGTGTCAGTTCCCTGTTTTATGTTGTTTTTGTATTTCAGAAAAGTTGTACAGGAAATATTCTTAGAATTGAACGGAATAAAATCCAAAGTGAATATCTTACCAAAACGAAGACGAAGTCCAGAGGGGGGTCGAAGAGGCGCCACAGGGCGGCCAGACCACCCCCTGGCGCAGCCTGGCCTGGGCCCGCGCCTAGGGGTGGTGTGGGCCCTCCAGGCACCCCACCGACCTAAATCCTCCGCCTTTTTATACATCATCTCGGGAAAACCCTGGATACCCGAGCCTCCATCCAAGAAAAGTTCTGTCGCGACGGCCATCGCATAACCCATATCGGTGGGTTCTGAAGCTCTTCCCCGCACCCTGACGGAGGGGGTAATCATCGCCGGAGGCATCTACATTGTAACACCCCAACTTTTGCAACCATGTTTAGTAGTCCATAGTGCAAAAATCAGGGGGAACAAAAACTTTTTTTTTCAAAAAGGCTATTTAAGATGATTTGCTTTGATTTGTTTATTAGGATGAATTGAATTGATCTTCTTGTAAATAAATTGCCTTGATCTGCTGGTAGAGGCATTATCTGGTTGTGCTTACTGAAAATTTGTCTTGAGCTACCTCAAAGAACAACACCTCTGGTAGTAAAACTAGTTAGCAACTCACTGATTAAAACACATGTGTGGCCTTGGAGACTTATCTACCTAAAACCATATGTCCCTTTTCCTTAGTGTCTTCCCATAAGTTACCATAACAAGCATCTCAAGAAAAATCAATGGTCATTCTTGTATTACCTTAACCTCATCTCTCCAATAGCTTATGAACTTCTGACAAAAGTCACCAAACCTCTTTTGTTTTGTCCTATGACTCAACACCTTAATTCAAAAGATCTTACAAAAATCTTCTCTGTTTAAATTTGGCTATGGTGACCTCAGATCATAGTATCACAAAAATGGTTTCCAAATTTATTTTTGTTTTAAAACAAAGTATTTTCCAAATGGCTTATTAATACTTGGCGATCCATATTAATTTTCACTAAACCTGTGGATCATTCAACCCTTCTTAAAACCCTATCTCTTTTCAAATACTTTAAATAAGCTTATTTATCCCTTTTAGTCAAATAAAGTCCATAGATACCTAAGGCTAAGTTTTAAGACTTTTTGATCAAGATCAAATACCTATGGTATTACACCAATTTTTTTAAAAAAAAAACAACTCTCTTATTCAAATTTGGATTTCCCTCCAAATAGAATAAAAACCCTATACCCCTCCTTTTGGTTATCAAAATAATTCTAGTTTCCCAAACTATCTTCAAAACCCTTCCTCAAATAAAATTAGGAAAATGTTTCAAATATATCTATCATTTCATTCAAAATATATATTCTAGGGAACTATTTCATCTCCTATTTACCCAAAATATATGTTGGTAGTACACATGCTATTCTTGCACTTTGGGGTACCAAATAAATTTTGAGAAGATCTACCATGCATAGTTGTACATGTGCCTTTACTATTTTTGAGTTCAAAGTACTACCTTGCTACTCTCTAAATCTTCAAAATCTATTCAAATGTTTTTATTCAAAATTTTGCATAAACATGTGAAGTTATTCAAACAGCTCCCAATTGACCTCAGATTTGAAGAACAACCCTTGGGCACCTTATGCACCCCTCTGATCTTACCAAATATATCCACCAAACTATGTTTGGACCCGCTCACTTAATCTTTCAAGTGGTTCACCTCCTTTTTTCTAAATAATCAATCAAATCAATTCTAGATTTCCATTTTAGATCTACCACCATCATCATCACCCCTCACCAACTCTATACTACCCATTGGAGAATATTTTTACTCCACCTTTACTTGACCATAAGGGAAGGCCGACCATGTCTTGTGTGCATGACAAGGTGCTAAATATCGTCCCTCTCCACCTTTCTCTCCCATATTGCTCCACCAATGGACAACCATGACCTGCACCCACCTGCACCTATCTCTGGTCAACCTAGGCAGCAGCTACAGTAGCACATCCATGATGATGGCTTTTTCTTGGGAAGGAGGAGGAGATTAAATGGGAGGCAATGCATCCCACGGCCAAATCATGGAGAACCATGCTGCCACCCCCTCCCTTCCTCCACCTAGGATCTACACGAACTTCAAAACCCCACACTAACCCCTGGACATCATGGAGGCATGCACAGCCCTAGAAAATCTCTAGCCCCTCCATCTCCCTTTTTCTCTCTCGGAGGCCACCCTGGTTTTGGTTGGGATGAAGGCAAGTGCCCCAGCTCCCGAGGCTGCGCCAGATGGTCGTTGTTATGGTGCTATCTGCCTTGCCCATGCTCCCGAGAAGATCATCTTCCTCCACTGACCAAAACCTTGCTCGCCCACTGGCTGGTCACCACCCCTGCAGACGCGCATCACGTTCGCGCTCCTCGAGCATGCCATCGACTAGTCTGAGTGCCTAGGTGCGCTGCACGGAGCTCTGGAGCATCCGTCACCACCCCTACATCACCCCCACGGCCCCATGGTTACGACACCATCGAGCCTCCCTCTCCCTTTGCCCTCGGACCGCACTCCCCTCTGAGCTCTGCAGACCTCCCCTCGGCCTGGCCATGCGTGCATTGAACAAAGCACTCAACGCCGTGCCAGTCACAGCCGTGCAAGCACCCAATCCCGTTCGCCCATTGCTTGCCCCCGAACCATGTGCTGCATCCATCGTGAGCCCGTCTGCTATAAAAACCCACCCCTGCGCACCCCTCCCCCCTCACACCACTCCTTTCTTCCCTCAGACCACTCACAGCAAGCGCTCAGGCGCGTATCTTGCCGCTGCTCGCCGGAGGAGCACCACCACCGTGGTTGCTGAAAAGGTGGCAGGCAAGGTCGCGGACGCTCCCGTCGCTCTCGTGTCTCCCTCTCTCAACCATCCTTCTCGCCATCCTATCCTCGCCCTAACGCACGCCTCCGTTGCCATCCAGGACCGCCGAAAGCTACCGTCGCTGTCACCTTCCCGATAGGAGGGAACTGAGGGAGGAGGCCGCTGCTAGAGGTGAAGTTGTTGCAGGATGGGAGGGAGCCGCCGAGGATGCACTGGGACTACCTCGACCCACCACCGCCCGGCCAGAGCTTCGCCGCCTCCCACAACCTCCCGCCGGTGAGCCCCCGTGCCGCCCTGTTTTCTTTCCCGTTAGGGTTTCCTCCCTGCGTGCCTGCATGGGACGAGGAAGACGACGGCATCAAGCCGCGTTAGCCATGCAGACAGGCCCCGCCCCGGACCCTCTCCCCTTTTGTTTCTCTTTATTTTCCCCCATCCACCTGGCAAATCCCCTGGGCTGGCTCACTTTTCAAATCTGCGCGGCCCAAAACCTTCCCGTCCGTTTTCAAATTCGATTTTCTGTTAAAGCGTGATAAAAACCAGAGAGCTTCAAATACTAATAACTCGAGTTTTACTCACCCAAATCCAGAGAAACCAATTGCGTTGGATCAAAAATTTCTATATCTTTCCAATGCCAATAGACTCGTATTTTTAGGATTTTTCTATGACTAGGAGTTTACTAATAACATGAAATGGGGTATCCAAAGATTATGTTAGATCAGGCAGATAAAAAAACATGATATCCTTATATAGAGATAATTTATATGAGTTCAAGACCTTACTTCATATTTATAATATATTTAGAAATTTTTTTTTTACAAATTGGTACTAACTAGGAAATATACCCGTGCGTTTCGACGGGAAACCAAAATCTATAAACACACAAAAAAAAGTAAAATCTAGCTTCAACCTTTCCACCACCTTGCTTGTCTAGCCATGCCGCTACTACAATTTTGCCTAAGTCAACGTGACTATTCTGAACTTTCCTGTCACCACCTACAGGAGAAGCATCAGTTGGAAAACGATAAACTAAGAGCCAAGAAATCAATTAGCCGACCTAACCTAATCATGAAAATTCAAGATAGATCTGTGAAATATCTTTTAAATGTGCAAAAATAAGCACCTTTTCATCTAAATTTGAAACCAAGAAGACACATTTTATCCTTGCAGGAACTTTGTGTAGTACATGTTTGAGAAGCGAAAAATATAAGGAGGAGCTGCCTACGAGAAAATTATCAAAAGAAATTAAACATTGAATTAGTTCGGATCTCATCTCACTTCCATGTTGAAAAATATCATGTAAGAAGAACTTAATTTTACAATCTCTAATAAAATATGTCATAAACCAATCTATAATAAGATAGCTCTTCGTATCTGCAATGCAATTTATTTTTGAATCCCATGTTGTTTTTTCCTTTTTTATGTTGCCAAAAATGTTCATCCAGCCAAGGAAGTAAAGATTGCCATTTTCCTCTGATTTAAATTCAGATTAGTTTAATATACCACATCGAGTCGCTGTTAATTTTTTCACTGCTTTGTAATCAATTTGGTGACCATCTACTCATAGTTTCATACTACATATCTTGTCACAGGCTGCTAAGTGCAGCTGTTTGACGGAGCTACCACCAAAAAAACCTGATTCATCAAGAAAGCTAGAAGTACTAAGCTAGAACATAACCAACCAACATTGTGCAAGCTAGAAACGCATACAAAACAGATAGAACTATTACACTACTGACATCAGTTCAGCAATCAAACCACACATGTAAACCAATCGGTCGTGTTTTTGTAGCCGGTCATCATGCCAACGACTACGACGACAGCAACCACAGAGCCATTGGGCGATCTCAGTCGGCGCTCGAATCGGTAACCACAGCAAATACAGGGGGATAACAACATGACGAACTCCATGTCAGGTCAGCGTTGCAGAGATGGTGGTCGAGGACAACAATGAACACCCTTGGCGTCACGGCACTCCGGCGGCAGACGCCAATATCCCGGCCGCGCCGGGTCTCCTGCTCTAGACTACGGTGCAGCGCCACCAGGCTCTACTCGTTCAACGTGAACTACTTCCAGGTCCCCTTATCGGAATCGTCTATACCGCCGTTGTCCCAGGCGATTGTTGTAGAAGAGATCAGTCACGGCGTCGGCACACTCCTCCCCGCTAGACGTCTCATCCTCCACGTGTGCTGCACAGGAAATGGAACTCTGTCTCACGCGCCATGCCAGGGAACATGACGAACTCCATGTCAGGTCAGCGTTGCAGAGATGGTGGACGAGGACAACAGTAAACCCCACCCCTGCTTTTGAATTGTCGCAAACACAAGTTTTTTGCAATATTTGCTTTGGGACTAAACCATTCAAGAAGAAGCATCGAGGTAACAGAACTAAGACTGAAGGCTCTGGAGTCCAGTTACATCTCGGCCTGCTTTACCGCTGTTGGTTGGACTTTCTAATTCTTCTTCTCTGAACATACACGTTAGTTTCAGATTTAGTCTCATTCTCATCACAGAGGACAGTGGTGTCATGTTCATGCTCATGTTCCTGTGAGACTGAGAATATAATTGTTCATGAATTTTCCTCTTAGGTTCGAATATAAAAAATAGTAAATATTCCCAAATCAAAGAGACTAGAATAATCCCTCAAAAAAGATTAGCGGGCATGTTCTATTAAAAATTCGATTAAATCAGGAGAGATGTTGGAGATGGATAGAAAGGTTCCGCTGCAACTTGCGGGCATTTTCCTGAGGACATACGAAAACCACGGACGATGGACCAAACGTACCGAACCACGGAAACATTAGCTCTTTTATATTAATACTAGTTGAATGCCCGTGCGTTGCCACGGCTTCAACCTTATAGTATCAAAAATATTAAAGTTTCACTTTTCTTAAGATGTGATGAAGATATAGTTATACATAGATATGTTTTATCTCTTTGTGTGTATGCTTTCTTTATTTTAAAATGCTTTTGTGATACATTTTAAAATGTAAAAAAATTCCAAACAGAAAATTAATGTGTACATCTTCACATGCTACATGCGCAAAAAGTCATTCCATAAAAAATCATTTTTCTATTTGGGTTGTGCAAAAAAATAAATTTTAGTGCTAAATGTAAGACTTTTTATGAGACACGTTTTATACTTTTTACATTGACCATAAAACTATCAGTTTTTCGCGAAACCGTATGTGCACGTAGATTTTTGGGAAGTACATGCAAAATTTATTGTTAATTCTTTTAGTAATGAAAATATGTTGTTTGTGTGGAGGGAGCTGATGCAACCGAGAGCCGGATTGAATTTCCGCCTACATAGAAAGCAATGGCCCAGCTACTCATGTCTTATTAACCAAGATCTACTACTTGATGCTGTTTTAGATACTACTATACAACATTGGTAATGTTTTTTTGTGTAAAAATCATTGGATTCTCAATGAGTTTAGATATTACCCATACGTTTGTTTGTGTGAAACTTTGTGTTTTCATCTCTGGGTTCTTCCTGGTAAGGCATAGTTACACCAGAGTCCAGAGTCCGTAATCCATGCCTACCTAGCTTATGCGTTAGAGCTTCAATTCGATCCTGGGTATGACCGGTTTCTAATTTTGATTCTCCATTTTAGTTGCTATCTGCCTCTCAGTAATTATCGCTTCGGATTCTCATTTCATAGAGATTAGATGAAATAGTATACATTGCATGTTTTCTGATTGAATTTTTACAAATACTTCGGAATGGAACAATATCCTAATAGGATAAACAGAGGTTTCTTGCTATAAAGTATTGAGTTCCTGCCTTGTACTCTCTTTGTCCTGTAGCTTCTCCATTGAAAGATCTTAGTAATTATCATCAGTCTCTACAGGTTGTATCACGTCCCCTGGTAGTAGGTCCTCATATTCTCAGATTGAAAAATAGGCAAGGTGTGAATTTATTTTCATACCACTCTCTCACAGCATACGGAAATTTCCATGAATTTGCATTTGAATTCTAAATTGAAAATACAGATTAGATTAAAATATATCTCCATAAATTTACTTCAGCAAATTTTCATCTGCTCAATAAATCTCACATCAAAGGTAGTCCAAGGAATGTAAGCAAAAAAAATGCAATCAAGTCGAAAGTATGACAATCATGTAAGGAAGGCAGTTATTCACTACTATCAATATGTGACTGATCTCCTCCATATGCAGTTCAGGAGTGGTGAACCAAACACAATTTGATTTTATGATATATAGGAAATAAGCCCGTGCGTTGCTACGGATTGATTCATATTGAATATTTTGATTATCTTTTCGTTAAAACATAGCTGGTCGGAAAATCATGTTAATACATGTTTTCTTCCTCTCCGTGTCCCTATGAACAGAATTTGTCCAACTCACCATCATTTCCATGTTGTGCGGCGCTTTCCCGCCCTCCACCTGCGAACGACACCACCCTGTTCATGCTCGCGATTGATGCCGCTGGCTCTTTTTCTGTTCACAGGTGCCGCCCACCCCCTTTCCTTCGGTTCTTTGGTGCCGTCATCCTCTCTTTTTCTCGAATTCCCACATGTGTTTTCTAGTTCGCCTACCCGTTGTCCTGGATCATATGTTGCCTAGCTCGGGGCATTGGTGCCTTCCTGAGCGCACCGTCACAACTTGTTTGTAAGAAAAATATCATTTCTAAATTTGCATCAATTGAAATAAAATCAACTGCAATGTCACACATATATATACAAAAATTAATTTGCATCAATACTAATTTTTAGAAGAACGCCTTTGATTAACATAGAAATCATAATTTACATGGAAATCATCTCTAATATATGATAATGCGTCAATATATAAAGCAATTGAAATACATTCATCTCTACATTCAAAAATAGTCATGTTATTATTTGGACTCAGAACACAGGTATACCTTCTACTGACATAATAGTACAACCTTCAACATGAGTAGCAATAATGCCCCAACAGGTTCTTGGTCGAAGTAAATCATCACCGTATCACACAGCCTTGTACCTAAACAACCTAGCTTGCTGATCGTTTCTACCAAGCCAACAATCAAGTTGCTACTACTCAGCAAAGTTGCTAGCTCTAACCGTAATCAAACGCGAAGAGAAAGTAATCAACGCTCCTAGTAATCGGGTACCTCGTCACTCGTCAGGCTCCAGCAGCAAAATGACCCTGATCCTGATGGCTATGAGATGAGGACGACCACCGCATGCCCCTGTCAGATGGTGGCTGCCAGCGGCGGGCCATGCAGCTGTGTCGCCCCATGGTCAATTTCTCCGAACGGGGCTCAGTGAAAACCAGCCCGGCCGGCTGCCTTTTTTGATTTTCCCGGACGGCGCTCCAAATCATACGAACCATCTCAGATTATCCCGGGCAGGCGCTGGCAGCGAGGCAAAGGAGTGGAGCACTCGCGGCCGGCAGCCTTAAGATCGAATCAGGACGCACCGGCAGTGGGAACCGCCTCCACACGGGCGCTCGATGGAAGAGCGAGCACGCCGTCAGCGGAGCGGGAGGGCGGGTCTTTCTCGCTGGTCGCGACCATCGCTAGACGCGCCATGGAGCGGGGCGGAGGCAGCCCAGACCTAATCAGACACCGACCTTCTCCGCTTCTGTTCCTTCAGTCGCCGTCCGCCGTCCACAATGCAAATGCTTGGTTGTTTCTTCCGGCGAATCCCACACGCGTCCTGCCGGCCTGCTCGCTGCCGTGGCGTTGATCACAACGGCCCTATTCTTCCGTCCCAAGCCCCAGCGCTGTGCCGCATTGGACCTCCGCCGGTTCAGCCCTGCTGGCTGTCGGGAGATCACGGAGGCCGTGATCGATCTGCACCAGAACCTCGTGCGTCCGTGGGGGTTCTTATCGAAACGATGGAGGAGCCAGTTTGGATTGGATTTCCTGATGGACTCTTCCGAATCCAGCCCGAGCAAAAGCCAACCAGGAGTTCCATGTACCGGCGCAGGAAACAAATCCTTAGGAACGTTCGGCTTTTTCTCTTCTTTTGTTTATTACCGAAACGTTTTCTTAACTTATGGATGGCACGGTGAGTAATTTATGTTAACTTTTAAGGGTAGTTTTAAGTTGGACGAACGACCGAGGGAGAAACCCTTTTCCCTTTATTATTAGGTATAGATATAGATATATATTACTAGTATAAAGCCCGTGCGTTGCTACGGCGTCATTATTTGCATATGCTAGTATTAAATTGAATTATTTATAGATATGAAGATTATTATTCCCGTGTCACAGACACAAATGCAATTAAACTATAATAGAAGCAAAACAATTTATTGTGCCACTTACTTGCGTTGACTTACATCTGGACATATTCTCTAGTCTAGGTTTGCGAAAGCCCAACCTTCAACAATTTAGCCTGAGCCTAGCCTCAAAACTGAAATTGACACTGATATAAGTTTGAGCTGGTCCTAAAGCGTGACAACTTTGAAAATTTACACACAAACTTTGAAATACTGGAAGATAAGTTCATACTTTTGCAAAATTTCCCTAGATATACATAATTTGTACATATGCTCGTGTATACATACAACAAAGATGCATTTTTTACAAGTGATCTGTTGACCGAGGTGGTCAAGGCAGGCACACACGTCTGGAGTGCCGGCGACGAACCTCGGTGCTTCCACGGACGTCCAGCTTCCGCTCTTCCACATGGACGGTTGTGACCTCAACTTAACCACGACAGCTGGCAGCATTGCAGAAACTTCGTACGATTCTTCACAAGTACACATATGGACTAACAAACTGATATGCGTACTGAAGGTTGGGCGTGGCTAGCTAGCAGATGCATCCATACACACGGCAAGCTAGAGATCGGATCATCTCATCAACATAGGTCAGCTAGTACCACAGGGAAGCAGCATCGATACGCAGGAGAGATGTGCGAGATACAAGGAAGAACCAGTTCAGGGTAGTGACCACAGGGACCCGTCAAGGTGGATCGAGTCGTCTTCCCATCGAGGATAGAGGAGCTACCACATCGTCGTGCTCTTCTTATCGAGGATCAAGGAAATGCCCCATCGCGGTCCCGCCACCTAAGTCTGCTAAGAACAGGCCCAGGGTAGCACGGCCGCTCGGCACCGACGCACGCGGCCTTGGGGTCAGCGGTGCAGGGTACGTACCTGGGTTAGCTCTGGATGAGGAAAAAAATAAGCAAACGAATAGGTAAGCCCTGGGCTCAGCGGTGCAGGGTACCCGGTTCGCTTGGGGCGAGGAAGAAAATAAGCAAACGAACAGGTAAGATGGCAGTTTGTGTAATATGTAATTTAGTGGGAGGGTAAATTGGTCGAAAAAATTGTTGGACCGCAAGAAACCTTATTTTTTTATTATTAGGTATATACTAGGAAATTTGCCCGTGCGTTGCTACGGTTTTATTTTTGCTGAATAGTTTATAGTATATCTAGAGTTTTATACCTTGATGAAAAGCCATGTCTTTCTTGACGGTTGTTGTCTTACCGTCAGGAGCATATGATCTTCTTCCCCTTCGCCATCTAGCCAATATCCATAAGGGTGTTGGGTATCTATGTATGTGGTCTTATCGGATCCCTTCTCTCCGACTATGATTTACACTTGATACTCATCGATGGCCTTAAGCATGTCATTCTTGAGTTTCACATGAGCAGGTTCTTTCCCTCGTCTTAGAGCTCCCTTTCGAACATGACCTTAACGTTGATGGTGTTAGGAAGTTCGCCCATCTCGTCGTCGATATCGATGCCAACCTACACCCTCGACTTTATGAAGTTGAACGCTTCATCCAAGATGAGCCCATAGTTGTTGTTGGCCTGGACACCAGCATTTTATCCAAACATTAACCGATATTTACTTATGTGATGCATCTTTCTCTAAGAAATTGCTCATGGTCCGGTTGTGAGGGTCATTGTATCATTTCCACCTGATGGTTAACCTCTTAACCTTGCCTCCTGATGGAGGACAGTTTCACCCAATCAATATTGGTTGCGGCGCTTTATGCCTAGAGCATCATCTTTGTGTCCATCATGACATCAAGATTATCCTACGCGTAGCTATTCTTAGTGATGCTTGTAGCCGCATTCGCGTGACTTATTGATTGACATGGTAAATCACCACTTGGTGTTAGTCCGTGGGCCTTGCAACTTGCTTTTCTCGATTCTCATCGGCAGTTTCCGTATCTCGGAAGCAGGCACCATTTTGCAAGCGTGAGGTACAAGGGAGTTCGACCTGTGGACCAAGTCAATCTCTGCTAATAAATCCCTAAATCCCTAATTCAGTCAATACCTCATCCAAGTACAATTTGGATAATAATAGATCCTTATGGTAAGTGCAACACAGATGGTAAAAGCAATTGTAATAATTGAAAATCTAACTATAACAAAAAGCAAAAAAGCAATAAAAAAATTAGACCTTTTTCTCACAGATGGTAAAAGCAATTGTAGTAATAATTGAAAATTTAACTCTAACAAAAAGCAAAAAAGCAACAATAAAATTAGACTTTTTTCTTAACATCCAGTTAATCCTTCATGCCTCTGCAACTCCCGTTTCTTCGTCCGGCCTGAGAAATTGAGAATCACCGAAAGGGAAACATACTGGCACATACAGGACTACGCGGCGAACAGGTATCCAACAACTACCATGCCAAGGATTTTTTTTTCAAACGATAACATGCCAAGGATGTGCATGCCACGAACGATCGCCCAGATGCTTACCACGAATATGTGAAGGATTAGAAGATGGATTTGCTACATTACTTCCATCACGTGAAACCAGTGCTGTGTCAGCTTCTGAATACCCGATGAAAGAGAAAGCCGATGCACTGAACCAATGTCTGAAGACTGAAGCAATGGTCGACCTGGCAAGCATCCGTGCATACAAATCGACGAGCAAGGCATCCGTGTGGTGCCTGCCGGAGCGGCGGAGCGCTGCCCGACGCGTCGGCTGATCTGCCAACTGCGTCGCGATCACCTTCCTCAGCGCTTCTTTTCTGCACATCTTGGTTCTGCTTTTCATCCCCATGGTCTGATCACCACATCAATGCACCCGAATCCCGATGCCACCATTATTTGACAAAAGGTACCAAATCACTCTGGTAAGAACAAGAGGTATAATCCAGGCAAGCTTTAAGTCAACAATGAGGCGGTAGTTATCATCCGGGCACTGTGCACTGCGAGGAGCACGCCCGCGGAGTTTAACGTATCCGCCAGTCGATGGGGTCTCCCGCCATGGTTACTTGGCCAGCAGTGGCGGCAATAGCCAGGAGATACGAAGGAGCGGCGGTATCATGCAGAAGGCAGAAGGAGACAGTTCAGCGGTGGGCCGAGCCTGGACTGGTGAAGCAGGATTGAGACGCGGCAGAAAAAACTGAAGACGGACGGTCGAACTCGCTGCACCGCCAGGCGTGGTTAGCTCGGGGTGCAGGGTGCCAGGGTCGCCTGTTGAGAGCTGGGCGCGATAACATGGGGGAGAGTTGCTGCGCTGCGTCGCCACGGGAGATGCTGATGCCTCGCCACTGCTCCTATCCCGGGGGCAAGACCACCGGCAATGGCCGGCGGCGGTAATAACGGGAGGCACGCGCGGAAGATCGCGGGCACCGACCGGCGGCAGGAATACGGGAAGGGCGCGAGTATCGACCGGTGGCGGCGGAGCTCCTCTCGCACTAATCAGACTGCATATCTCGTCGTATCGCTAGCTCGATCTCGATTTGGATCTTAAGCTTGGTTCTGAAGGGGTGATACATCGCTCCATCTCGATTCAGGTTTAAACCTTGGCTCTGCGGCATCGGTGATCACTTTTATATTTAAAGACTCGAAAATCCAAAACGTGTCGGACCAGGTTTCTGAAAAGTCACAACCAAGCACGACATACCCAACGGACGAACGACAAAGGGAACCACGACATACCCAGCGGACAAAGGAAACAGACCAAACCAAACGGACGAAACCAAGGAAACACTTCTCCCTTTATAGATAGGTATAGATATACAGTAGATATAGATTAGGTATAGATTTGTGCTATGTGAATTATGCTCTATGTGTAGTTTAGATTCAAATCTTGCTTTAAAATTCTAGGTTTAATCTTTATCGATGAAACCAATTTATTAGTCTTGTTTTCATGGTATGTTTCAACTAAAATAGTTGCCACTCATTGTTTAGCTAAATTTTGAGTTAATTATTGGATTTGTGTTGCACATGGAATAAGAACCCTAATTTTTTTAGCCCAACCATTTTTGTTTCCACCAAATTTTGTTGACCCTTTTGAAATGTTTGGTTTTACAAAATCAAGCGTTTTGCAACTTAAACCAAGTTTTATTTTTTTCTTAATTTTTCAAATGGCGTGGCATATTGTCTACTTCCTATTTTTGTGTAGTGTTATGTAAGCAAAATAAAAAAAGGAAAAATATTTCTGCTTTTCCAAAAATGTTTGAAAATACAATATGAATGTTCTTGATGTCAAACCAATGCACTTGTCTTCTTTGTGGTGTTATCTACCAGGGAATGTTCAGTTTATGCCTTGGTGATAAGCATAGAGGCAATTGCTAATTTATGAGGCTCTCATGCCTTTAATTAGGTGAAATAAATTGGTTTTTCTGAAAATAAAATTATAAATTTGTTTTGTAGCAGCTATAAGTCCTTAGTATCTTATATATTAACCCTTGGTTGAGTGGTTAGCTTCTGATTGTTGCATGCTTGATTTGTTGGTACAAGGTGTTGATTGTGTTCCTTTTTAATTCGCGGCGATAGATTCGGACATTGTTGAGTTTGAAGGAGAGGAAAGACTTGAAGAATTTTAAGAAGACCAGGGACAAATAAGCCAACCAAGGCAAGCCATCTTTTGATCTCATGTCTTCATCCTATTTGCATTGTGCACTATTACACTTCTTTGCCTCCTGCATTATTTTTGAGGTTGCTTCTATTATTCATGTGCTATGTGTACTTGGACATTCCCAAGTATGAGTGACTCTTTTGATACCTAATTACCCTCCCCTTATTGTATGATGATTAGCATCATAACCTTGTTGTAGCCTTGTTCAGTGAGATAAAACCTTAGGTTGGGAACCCTTGCATACAAACTTTATAAAAGTTTTGGAAAAAACTTGGGGAGAATTGCTCTTGCCCAAGTGTAAGTTTAAGGGGAAATGGAGTTGTCTTTTCAAAAGTTGGTACAAGAAAGATTTGATGGTGGAAAGGGAAAGAAATGGTGATGAAAGAGTTTTTGGATAAACAACGCATGGTTCTATGTATTCTCCCGGAACAACCAACCTGCGCAACCACATTACCCTAAAATGGGCACGGGCTTAGTTCGTAGTTTGTTGAAGCTGGCGTGGGACACCTCACAACTCTCTAGGAGGGTCGCGATGGCCCTTGACGCCGGGTTGCGCTCTAGAGGAGGCAATACACTGTAGTTGCCTACAACCGGATGATTATTGGGGGTCTTCTGTCGTGGCACCGGAGACATGCTCAAATAGGGAGGTGTGCTTCCGGGGTGCCGGGATGGTTAAGCCCACAGGGAAAGACCCATGCCAGGGGAAATAGGCGAAAGACTTCAACTGATTATCCGAGACTTGCATACCCTTGTGGGACGAATCGGGGATGATCCCGATAGATTTATCGGTTCTTGTGGGGAAAGTGTGCAACCTCTGTAGAGTGTAAATCTACTCGAATAGCCGCATCCGCGGTCAAGGAAAGTTGGGATGGCCGTTGCTTAGCTGTGTTGGTTTTGCTTTAGAAATGGTTTACAAAGGAAAAGATGAAGTTGTTTTCTGTGTACCGGAAGGGTACGGAGGAAAGTGGAAAGGTTTTGGTGGTCATATGGAGATGACTGAGAAAGACAAAATAGGGTTACCCCATCCTAGTGGTTTTTAAGTTCAAACTTCTTTTAAAGTATCTTCTTCAACAAAGATATAGAGATGATATATCCACGAGAGAAAACTATCTCTGTCACATGCTATATTCACGAGAGAAACTATCTCTCGCACACATGCTATATCCACGAGAGAAATTATCTCTCACTTTGTTGCCTTAGAATAGCGCCTATTACCTTGCTACTACCAAATATGCATCCCCTTTTATCTCTCGTGATGGTTTGCGAGTACAATTCCAAATGCAATCACGGCTTTGTCCCTGGCTATTTACTTGGCCAGACTTGGAGGAATTCGACATATGAAGAAGGATTGGACGACGTCTATGCAAGCTAGGAATGTTCTCCTAGTCAGCTGCTTGTAGGGTTATGGCAGATAACTTGGGCTCTGCGCTGTTGAAGTTATTCCGCTACTCTGGTGTTAAGTTAGGCCCTCTGAGGCTATTATGTAAGTATTAGTCATGTGACCTATTTGTAATATTCATATTTTGTATTGTAATGGATGATGTAACTTTGATATCAGTTCAGTTATGTGTTCACAGCGCACTAATCATGGGATCGTGAACTGTATACATAACGGGTATTTTGGACAGCTAGTCCGGGATCCCCACATACATCGCCATGCCCGCCTCCGAAGTGATGCGTGAGTAGTTCATCCCTGGACTATGGGTCCATAGAAGTAACTAGATGGTTGTCTTCTCCAATTTGTGATTCATGTATAGATCTTGTGAGCTGCCCTACATGATCAAGATCATCCTTATGTAATCCTACATGTTGTGTTTGCTGGGATCCGAGGAATATTGTATACTATGTTGAAGTCGATTATATATTTATGTCATATATTATTTGTGATCTTGCATGCTCTCCATTGCTAGTAGATAGTCTGGCCAAGTAGATGCTTGTGACTCCAAGAGGGGGTATTTATGCTCGATAGTAGGTTCATGCCTCTAGTAATCTGGGAGAGTGACAGAACTTCTAAGATTGTAGATGTGTTGTTGCTACTAGGGAAAAAACAACAATGTTTTATCCGAGGGTAATTCTATTGTTTAATTTACACACATTGCTTAATGCGATAATCTGTTGCTTGCAGCTTAACACTGAAAGGGGTTCGGACGATAACCGGAAGGTGGATTATTAGTCATAGACGCAGTTGGATTACGTTCTATGTATTATGTTGTAATGCCCAATCAAATCTCATAGTAATCACCTTGTCATGTATGGTCGATATTCTATCAATTGCCCAGCTGTAATTTGCTCACCCAACATGCTATTTATCTTTATGGAGGAACACGTCTAGTGAACTGTGGACCCCGGTCCGTTTCCTTTACACGATAAATTCATCTTGGAAGTTCTGTTTACTTTCTGCAAACATCTATTTCCACTCGATACGTCTAATCCTTTGTGTTCAACAAACTGGTGAGATTGACAACCTCACTGCAAGTTGGGACAAAGTACTTTGGTTGTGGTGTGTGCAGGTTCCACGTTGTTGCTGACGCCGGTAGTGCGTCATGCCACTAGTTAGCTAGCAACACCTTCAGAAGTCACTCTGTTCTCCTACTGGTCGATTAAACCTTGGTTTCGTACTGATGAAAACTTGCTGCTGTGCTCATCATACCTTCCTCTTGGGGTTTCCCAACCTCTTCCACAACGCTCAGCAAGATTGTCTAGCGCCATCACCGGAGCACCATCAAGGATTCAACACCTAGTTTTTAAAACTAGAGACAAAGTGTTACTCTTCATTTACCGTCTTAACATGTTTCCAGGAAAGCTGAAGTCTAGATGCGAGGGCCCTTATGAAGTAGCAGATTCATATCCCTCTGGGCCGTGAGACTAAAAGGGACAGAGACTCAATGGATCGCCAATGGACAACAATTCAAGCACTACCACTCCGATGAGGTAAGAAAAACTTCGGTGATACACTTCATTGATAAAGAGGAAGAGCCTCAAGTGGGTAAGAGTTCCTAGACACCCCCTAAGTTCTTTTCATCTCCTTCAAGTCAGTTTTTGCCTTTATCATTTATTCCTTTGTTTTTCTCTTCTTATTTTAGACTGATTGAGAGTTTTCTGAAGGTGAAACAGGAAGCAATACGACCGCTCCATGTCTGTATGACCTCTAGTTAAACTCTCTGAAGTTTTTCTGACTTGTTTTCCTAACTCCTAAAAAATTGATAGAACAATCAATACGGCGAACCGAGTTTGCTTGGTCGTTGAACTTTCATATTTTTCAAAATTTTATATAATAGTGATGTATGGTCTTGTTCTACTTGTAAGGGAGATTTAATACTACCGCCATGTAATTTTAAATTATCTTAAAAAACTCTCCGGACCAGAGGGGGTAACTTCCTAGCATGGAGTTTTCTACTATTGTATAACTTGCTAACTAAGAGAAGTATTGCTCATTTTAGCTTTTGACATCATGGTTGGTGTTAATTGGTTGTATGGTTTTATTTTTTCATGTTAATTAGTGTTCAAATAACATGTTCAGCTACTTCTTTTTATTTGACATGTATGTGTTTTTTGAGTGTTATCTATATCTTTTGAATATTATTGGACATGTGTGGTAAGTATTGATATATGTAATCATGATATGATATGTATAGGTTATTTATTTAAATTATACTTCTGTTGTAAAGGATTTGTTCATGTTATTATATCCTTCTGCAATTTATATGCAAATATTCTAATCATGTGGTTAAGTAATAGCATGACTATCTTAACCTGATTATAGTTAGTATTTTGTTTGAACATTGTGACTGACTTTAATAATTTTGCAGTACGAGTCTGGCGATGATGTTGAGGAAGAAAACCTTGAATCATACACCATGAGGCAGTTAAGAAATTTTGAGAGCGAAGATCTCAAGAGGATGAAGAGAGGGAAATTCTTCTGCACCTTCTGCCCAAGAAAGGTCAAGAAAGGAGATAGGTCATCCCTGGAGCTGCATGCCATGGACAGACGCGAGAAATCGAATGACCTGCAGGCAAGGGGTGACCACATGGCACTTGCCAAATACCTGATGGGTGATCGCCTCCCACCTCACGGCAGGCCTTCCAAGAATCCGATGATTAACTGACATTGCATGGTTCATGGTTCCAAGTGCTACTAGTACTCTACCTTGTTTAAGTGCTGCTAGCCAGTGTTGAAGAACTAATGTTTGTTTTTTGTAATTATGTGGGCAACTAATTAAGTACCTTCAAATTGAACGTAAGTTGTACGTTGCGGTCAACTACCTAGAACTTATATATCTACTGTTGTAGTGTGTTATTCTAAACTACTGCTATGTGGTCATGTGTCAAGTTTGTTATTATTTTTCTTATTTTTTTCCTAAGCTATGAATATGGTGCCTAAGAAGGAAATTGTCTAAACAAATACACAAGTAATATGTGATATGAGTATGCCTGCATCAACACAGAATATGTGATATGAGTACAATGCATCTAAAACAGATCGAAATGCTCTTCAAGAGCTACCTGGCCGAACCACTAGACCGTTTTGCCATGTGTAACTACACATATCAGTTAGAACATCTTCCCTGATTTTACACTGTTGATGGCATTTGAATAAAACTGTGGGTTTCAATTCCCCCTTGTATAATTGAAAAGTTAGTCAAGAAAATTAGTGATGGGAAGTGCAAGAATTATGTTCCATCTATTTATGCTTGTGCACACCAAAAAAATTGGTTTTATACCACCACGGAGTGTAATCAAAAGGATGAATTAAATGCCAAATAAGCCTAACAAAGGTCAAATGATGGAATGATAGGAGGATAGAACACCGAGTTTTTAAAACCTGAGACAAAGTGTCACTCTTCATTTCTCGTCTTAAGATGTTTCCAGGAAAGCTGAAGTCTAGATGTGAGGGCCCTTATGAAGTAGCAGATGCATATCCCTCAGGGGCCAAGAGACAAAAAGGGATAGATACTCTCGATGGATCACCAATCTACAATGATTCAAGCACTACCACTCCGATGAGGTAAGAGAAACTTGGGTGACACACTTCATTGATAAAGAGGAAGAGCCTCAAGAGGGTAAGAGTTCCTCGACACCCCCTAAGTTCTTTTCATCTCCTTCAAGTCAGTTTTTTCCTTTCTCATTTATTACTTTGGTTTTCTCTTCTTATTTTGGACTGGTTGAGAGTTTTCTGAAGGTGATACAGGTAGCGATACGATCGCTCCATTTTCGTATGACCTCTTGTTAAACTATATGAAGTTTTTCCGATTTGTTTTCCTAACTCATAAAAAACTTGATACGGGAATCAATACGGTGAATCGTACCCGTATGCTTGGTCGTTAAACTTTCAGATGTTTTTGACCATTGTTGCAATTTAGCGTACGACCAGCAATACTGTCATGGTTGCCTGTATTCTACCTCGTTAAGCTTTCAGCCATTTTTATATTTGTTTCAGTATTCCATACGATCACCGATATAGTCATATAATTCTTGTATCCTACCTCGTTAAACTCTCGGATGGTTTGTTCGTTTCGATATTCTTTTCATATGTAATAAATAAATATATGCATATATGGCGTGCTTTTGTACTGTAACTTCATGAATTGTATTTGGGTCAATGAATCAAATGTCATAGATTTTTCCTCTTTTGCATTCGTGCATCTTCATTCTGCATAATAGCATATAAGATAATATGGTGAGGATAATTATTCTTGCAATGAACGAGTTAAGCTAGAGACTTTCAAACTCCATGTGTATCTTGTCGTTTCCATGGAAGTAATGCTCCTCTTTAACTGCCGCGATGAGCTTGATTCTCCCTTCCGCCGAGGCTTGCATGTATTAGTCATGCAATCTTCACATTTGTGTTTGTAGATGCGGGAGTTGATCACGTCTGAGGAGTGGCTTCCCGTAGTCCTATGTATATGCTAATTCAGCCATGGGAAAGTCTTCGTTGCCTATGAATTGAATAGTCGTTCTAAGATGTCTAGCAATTTGTGCGACTAGTCGTTCCATCTCCGGATCATCATCGGAGAACACATTTAGGGGGTAACAATTGGTTTTCTGTTCTCCGAGCTGGGGAATTGTTTTCTCTCTAGCACTACTACTTCTCGACCGCTCCACATTCACGTTATGTGATTGTATAATAGAGCGGTCATAGTCTGATGACAAATCTTATGGCCTTGGTTGCTCAAGCATTTCCACAAAGTGCTTCATTTTTCGCGGTGGTACCTACTGCTTTGGTGGGGGCCGTTTCGGTGCAAGCTGGCGTTTCACATCGGCAGCCATGATGATGGAGTTTTCCTCATGAGTCATCTCGTATGGTAACTTGGCAGGATCCTTCTTCGCAGCTGAGGATTTCTTTGCAGCTAACGATTTCTTTGCAACTATAGTACTAGCCACCGGAGCGGCGATGCTCTTCCGCTTTTGCCGAAGCGGCGGAGGCGGCGAAGTCTGCTCACACGGCGGAGTTTGCAGACGCGCCAGAGATGGCTGAGGCGACGGAGATTGACACGGTGGAGTCTGCAGAGGCGTCGTAGACAACTGAGGCGGCTTCCAATTTGGAACCATGCCATATTCCTTTAGCCATAGAATGGTGTCTTTAATGGTTTCTCCCAGTTCATTCATATCCCCTTCATCTGCAGGGAAGTCAAGCTTAAGTTGCTCAAATCCATTCACAACTTCATCCACCCCGAGAACAGCATAGCCATCCAAAACGAGAGAGCAATGGTAAGTTGGTCTAGGTCCAGAAGGTAAGGCAGAGCCAACCGTCGCCATGATGGATGTTCAATTTTCACATGTAGCTCACAATTTTCTCTCTCCGTGATATCATCCACGGGGTAGCGAGGAGCCAACATCACTGCATCATCAGCCCAAAGCTCCGTGGAAGCCACAATGCTTTTCTGCTAGGATTTTGGGCCAGTAGCATCGAATGCAGGATCTTCGTCCTACCTCTCCGGTACCTTGCTGGATAAGTATGTTTATTTGCTCATGCTCCATGCTTAATGTTTCTTCTATTAGCTGCATCCGGTATGTATCCCTTGCCTTTCTCCTCTCACGGCTTCTATCGTGATATCTATTCCTTTCCTCGGCAAACCCAAACTTCCACGGAATGAAGCCTAATGTGTCTCGTGTTCATCCTGAGTGGTCAGCATTCCCAAGGGCGTGTGTCAGCTCGTCCGTCTCTCTTTCGGGATGGAACTTCCCCTCCCGCACCTTCTGATGTGCAGTTTTAAGGGGTTTGTAAGGAATTGCAAGATGTTCTTTTGTATAAATACACTCCCCTGTTTCTGGGTTCAACTCCCCCATGCTTGTAGAAACACTCCTTTGCCCGTTCGGCCCACCCCAATGTCTCTAGCTTGATCCATTTGCCAATCTGGTTGTTCTCAGCTTTCTCCCACTTAGGCATGTTAGTCTTGTAACCACATGTCCCCATACCATGGTGATATTTCATTTTCTTAGAATTTTTCTTATTTGTTGTCGATTTTTCAGAGCTTCAGCCGATTTCTTTTACTGCACGAATTCGTCCAATTGATCCTTTAGCTTCTTATTCGCTCCAGTGATCTCTGGAGTCTTTTCTTTTAGGATATAGTCCTTCTGCAATCTTTCCTTGTGGTTGTTGAATTGTGCGGCCATCTTCTTAAGAGTCCACGCCTTGACTTTTCGCCCTTTAACTCTGTTATCTCGACCCACCTCTTCCGGTAGGGTGAAATTTGTCATGAGCGTATTCCAAAGCATATCTTTGGATCTATCCTTGACATAACTAACTCCATCTGCCTTTGGCTTATTCCATTCTCAAATGGTGACCTGGATGATGTCCCTAACAATAACTCTGCATTGACTTACAAATAATTTTGCGTTCTTCGCGGGCGCAATGGGTTCACCATCTTCAGTGACTTCTTTGATCTTGAACCAAGAATTATCGCCCAACCTTTTGGTCGGGTCTCATTATTTTACAAAAGATTTGCTAGGTCCGAAGGGCTAAAATAAGAAAGAATCATCAATATATATGTACACAAATCAGTTAATTCATCTAGTCAGCAGTGGCTTAATTTATATACCTCGCCGGACTTTGTAACTAAGGTTCCAACACCGGAGTCGTCATCTTCTCCCTCCATTCCGTCGCTGGAGCCATCATCTTCTCCCTCCATTCCCTCACCAGAGTCGTTTCTTCGCTCGAGATCCTCCACTCTCTCACCAGAGTCGTTCAGATAATGTGATGTGATATCATCTTCACCGGCTATGATATTTCTCATATACTCTTCTTGTTCTTTGTCTTTGTCACGGTCCGTAGTTTTTCAAATACTTGCAAGTTATATCAATGATATAAACACAACAAAGCGCTAATAAATATGAAAAAAATGAAACTATATGAAATATATGAAACCCTAACTATATGAAACAATATTTCTAACCCTAACTATATGAAACAATATTTCTAACCCTAACAATATTACCTAACAATATTCCCTAACAATATTTCTAACTAAAACTATATGAAAAAATATTTCTAACCCTAACTATATGAAACAATATTTATAACTATATGAAACTATATATGTAACTATATATGAAACTATATATGAAATATTTCTAACCCTAACTATATGAAACAATATATGAAATAATATTTGTAACCCTAACTATATTGTTCCATAACCCTAACATTAATATTTCTAACCCTAAATATATAGTTCCATAACCCTAACTACATATGAAACAATGTTTATAACCATAACAATGTTCCACAGCCCTAAATATATAGTTACATAGCCCATACTATATGAAATATATATAACTATATATGGAATTATATGTGAAACTACAAAAAAACAGAGAATACGAAAAAAATAGAGAATACAAAAAACATAGAATAAAAAATAGAGATAGCACGGCCCCTGGGTGGGGGCCTCACCGGCGGATAGCAGGCGGTGCGCGCAAAGCTCCTCCAATGGCGGCTCGAGGTGGTCGCGGCATCCGAGGTGGTGGCGCGTCCGAGAGGCGGTGGCGCGCGCAGCGGCTGCGGGTCGATGTGGTGGCGGCGTCCCGGCGCGCGGCATCTCTCCTCCAACATGCACACAGCGGCAGGGGCTTATGAGGCGTTGGCAGCCCGCGCCTCCTCCAAGCCGCGTAGTGGCGGCGGATCGAGGTGTTCGCGTGGCGGTGACCGAGGTGACAGATTTGGGCAGCCTCACGGTGTCACGGTGATGGCTCTGGTCCTTCTCTATGTCGAGTGATCTGCACGCAGAGGGAGAGGTGCAGCGGTTATGTACTAGAGGCCTTTAGTCTCGGTTGGAGCCATGACCCGGAATAAAGAGTCTTTAGTCCTGGTTGGTGGCTCCAACAGGGATTAAAGGTGTGGCCTTTATTCCATGTTGGAGCCACCAACCGAGACTAAAGGATTTTTCGGCTGCAGCTTCTAGTGTGCGCACAAAGGCCACCTTTAGTCCCGGTTGGTATTACCAGCCGGTACTAAAGGGTCTTTTGGAATTGTTTTTTGAATATTTAGTGTGAAATGTGATTCCTGCCTTATTGCATAGTCAAACTATGATAAACCTTGTGAAATACATAGTGAAGTAGTTACATATCATAAAATACATATAGCGTATCAAAATGTCCAGAAAAGAAATATATATCTAATAAAATATAATATATTTTTTACAAAACTTCAATTTAATAATTCTTTTGAAGAGGATTTTCTAATATTCCTAAATTTAGGGGATTTTATACTATTCTTATTTAGGTGACTAAATGGGTTTAGGTTTAGGTTTCAGGGTGTCGGTTCTCCTAGTACGAGAAGAATGGCATCATAGTGGATGATGCGGATGAAGATGAGGAGGAGGAAGAAGAGGAAGCTAGAGCAAGCGACGATTTAGGGTTGGGGTTTAGGGTTGGGGTTTAGGGTTGGGGTTTAGGGTTGGGGTTCTACTAGTACGAGAATAATGGCTTCATAGTGGATGGTGCGGATGAAGAAGAGGAGGAGGAAGGAGAGGAAGTCAGAGCTAGTGAGGGTTTAGGGTTTAGGGGGTCGGTTTTCCTAGTACGAGAAGGATGGCTTCATAGTGGATGATGCAGATGAAGATGATGAGGAGGAGGAAGAAGGGGAAGCAAAGCTACTAAGGGTTTAGGGTTAGGGTTTAGGGTGTCGGTTCTCCTAGTACGAGAAGGATAGCTTCATAGTGGATGATGCGGATGAAGATGAGGAGGAGGAAGAAGAGGAAGCCAGAGCTAGCAAGGGTTTTGGGTTTAAGCTGTCGGTTCTCCTAGTACGAGGAGGATGGCTTCATAGTGGATGATGCAGATGAAGATGAGGAGGAGCAAGAAAAGGAAGCAAGAGCTAGCGAGGGTTTAGGGTTTAGGGTGCTGGTTCTCCTAGTACAAGACGGATGGCTTCATAGTGCATGATGCGAATGAAGATGAGGAGGAGGAAGAAGAAGTCGGAGCTAGTGAGGGTTTTATGGTTTAGCGTTAGGGTTTATGGTGTCGGTTCTCCTAGTAGGAGAAGGATGGCTTCATAGTGGATGATGCGGATGAAGATGAAGATGAGGAGGAGGAAGAAGAGGAAACCATAGCTAGCGAGGGTTTAAGATTTAAGGTGTCAGTTCTCCTAGTACGAGATGGATGGCTTCACAGTGGATGATGCGGATGAAGATAAGGAGGAGGAAGAAGAGGAAGCCAAAGCCAATGCCGGTTCTCCTAGTACGAGAAGGATGGGTTCATAGTGGATAATGCGGATGAAGATGAGGAGGAGGAAGAAGAGGAAGCTAGAGCTAGTAAGGGTTTGGGGTTTAGGCTTAGCGTTTAGGGTGTCGGTTCTCCTAGTACGAGAAGGATGGCTTCATAGTGGATGATGCATATGAAGATGAGGGGGAGTAAGAAGAGGAAGCCATAGCTAGTGAGGGTTTAGGGTTAGGGTTTAGGGTGCCGGTTCTCCTAGTATGAGAAGGATGGCTTCATAGTGGATGATGTAGATGAAGATGAGGAGGAGTAAGAAGAGGAACCCGAGCTAGTGAGGGTTTAGGGTTTATGGTTTGGTTTTAGGGTGTCGGTGTTGGGATTCGTAGCATAGAAAACAAAAAAAATTCCTACCGCAAGAACGAAAACACAAGCCAAGATCTAATCTAGTAGATGGATGTAGTCAATCACTTGTCGCTTGCAAAAGCGCGTAGAAGATCTTGACCGCTTTCAAAAGCGCGTAGAAGAACTTGACGGTGCCACAATCGGACAGCACCTCCATACTCGGTCACACGTACGGTGTTGATGAAGACGACGTCCTCCTCCCCGTTCCAGCGGGCAGCGGAAGTAGTAGATCCTCCTCGAAATCCCGGCAGCACGACGGCGTGGTGGCGGTGGTGGTGGAGAACTCCGGCAGGGCTTCGCCTAAGCGTATGAGAGGTGGTGGAGGAGGAGAGGCTAGGGTTTGGGGAGAGAGGGGGTGCGGCCAACTCATGGCTTAGGGATGGCCGGCCCCCTCCCCTTGGCCCTCATTATATAGGTGGAAGCCCCAAGAGTTGTAGTCCAAGTCTTCAAATAAGACCCCAACACCAAAACCTACCTTTGGTGGGAAACCTACTCAAGATGGGAGTCCCACTCAAGGTGGGATTCCCACCTTTCCTTGAGGGAGGGTGGCCGGCCACCTCAGGTGGAGCCCACCTGGGACTCCTCCCCTTAGGGTTTGGCCGGCCAAGCTTGTGGAGTCCCTCCGGGACTCCACCTTCCATAGTGCCTTTCTTCCGGACTTTTCTCGAACCTTCTAGAACCTGCCATAAATGCACCGGATCATTTCCAAACTTGGAATATGACTTCCTATATATGAATCTTACTCTCCGGACCATTCCGGAACTCCTCGTGATGTCCATGAGAGACTCCGAACAAAACTTCGAACTCCATTCCATATTCCATATCTACTTATACGACATCAAACCTTAAGTGTGTCACCCTACGGCTCGTGAACTATGCAGACATGGTTGAGACTTCTCTCCGACCAATAACCAATAGCGGGATCTGGAGATCCATAATGGCTCCCACATATTCAACGATGACTTAGTGATCGATTGAACCATTTACATACGATACCGATTCCCTTTGTCACGCGATATTTTACTTGTCCGAGGTTTGATCATCGGTATCACGATACCTTGTTCAAACAAGTACTCTTTACTCGTACCGTGGTATGTGATCTCTTATGAACCATTCATATGCTTGCAAGCTAATCAGATGACATTCCACCGAGAGGGCCCAGAGTATATCTATCCGTCATCGGGATGGACAAATCCCACTCTTGATCCATATGCCTCAACTCATACTTTCTGAATACTTAATCCCACCTTTATAACCACCCATTTACGCAGTGGCATTTGATGTAATCAAAGTACCCTTCCGGTATAAGTGATTTACATGATCTCATGGTCGAAGGACTAGGTAACTATGTATCGAAAGCTTATAGCAAACTGAACTTAATGACGTGATCTTATGCTACGCTTATTTGGGTGTATGTCCATTATATCATTCACTTAATGACATAACCTTGTTATTAATAACATCCAATGTTCATGATCATGAAACCTTGATCATCTATTAATCAACAAGCTAGTTACTCAAGAGGCTTACTAGGGACTCCTTGTTGTTTACACAACACACATGTATCAATGTTTCGGTTAATACAATTATAGTATGATATGTAAACATTTATCATAAACACAAAGATATATAATAACCATTTTATTATTGCCTCTTGGGCATATCTCCAACAGTCTCCCACTTGCACTAGAGTCAATAATCTAGTTTACATTTGTAAAGATATAACACCTTGGCCTTCGGTGCTTTATCATGTTATGCTCACGGGAGAGGTTTTAGTCAACGGATCTGACACGCTCAGAAACGTATGTATTTTGCAATTCATTTGCGTCTCAACGCATCACTCATTTTCCAAATGAGTCGGCATATATGCTTAGTCCTCTGGTGGAACCTTAATTCCGCGGTCTGAAATATGTCACTAATATTGTCATACACAATATAGCTTCAAAGTTCTGACACTATCGGAACTACACCAAGTTCTCAAAGAACTTTTTGACTTAACATCTTTAGTCATTGTCAAAACAATGACATACTCTGCCTTCGTTTGTAGAATCCGTCACAATATTTTAGAACTCTTCTAAATCTAGCATTGTGCTACCTTTTAAACAACACTTAGCCTAATTTAGATTTGAAATTCATTTGTATATGTGACCAAACTAATATCGGTGCAACACCTTACAGCGATTTGTTTGTTATTACTCCATACAAAACTATATATATATCCTTGGTTCTTCTAAAGTACCCAAGGATATTCTTACTGTCGTCCAATGATCATTATATGAATCATTCTGGTATATGCTCATAACACTTTTTAAAGCACAGGACATCTGATTGTGTACATATTATTTGTGATCTATAATCACTCATGTGTTTTTACTCATTGAGTGTCATATACACTCAAGTCTTGTTAAAACTTAACATGAAAAGAACACCTTCTTTATATTTTTATATTGAACTACTTCAATATTCATTCTATGTACTTTGACTTAAACTTATTATGTGTTTCAATCTATCTTCATAGATCTTGACACTAAATATGTTTATATCCTTTCATTGAAGCTAATTTTCAATGAAACCTTTTAATCAATTATATAATTACAATATTTATAATCAACGATATGTCAGCTACATAAAGTATTACAAATATGTCTCAGCGCTCCCACTTAATTTCTTGCAAATACAAGCATCTTCATCGTTTCTAATGAAATCAAAAACTCTTTGACTATTTCATTCGGTGAAGATTCCAACTCCGCAATACTCACTTCATCCAATTGAAGTTCGTATTCCTATCTAGTATTCTACGGACTAGCAAAACTCTTGGTTGTATCTTGTATACACCTTTAATACACACTTCTGTTAAGTAATATATTTTGCCATCCTACTAAGATATCTCATAAAAGAAATATGTAGCGATTACTAGAATAATCCACATAGACTATAAGCATTGCTACGGAAGATCTAATCTTATCGTAGTCAACTCTTTGAACTTTGTCGTAAAGAACTTTTCGACAAGTCGTGCTTCTTCAAGGATTTTTCATCCAAGTCCATCAATTTCATAGATTTATTTACTTTCAAAAAGTATTCACCTATCTTGGATTTTATGGCGCATAGCCATTTTAACAGAGTCAGGGCCCATCATAACTTCTTTGTATGTAGTTGGTTTATCGTTGTTCAAAATCAATCCTTTTTCCACAAATCATTTATTTGATCACAAATTAAACCAAACCTACAAGGTTCAATAGGTACTTCGATCTCCATGGCTAAAACACTTTGTAGTCATGGGAGCCATGATCATCATGGCCGCTTCCGAACCATTTCCGATGCTGCGCTACTCTGATCATTATGCTCAGGTTAATAAACCTTATCAAGTTCTATTGTCCTCCCACTCAAATACTTCGCTAGAAAACAATTTCTTGAAATAAGCAAGTAACATTAACAAACACTTTTGTCTTTTACTTCATAGTGGAAAGAATTCCCAATCAATTCTCTGGGATAACCAACAAAGACATTCATCCAATTTTGGTTGTAAACTTATTTACATATGATATGCATATCAAAATTTAAGAAAGGACTATTAGGGTTTATACCCATGCCATAACTCGTATGGTGTCATTTCAACGGATCATGATAATGCTCTATTCAGTGTAAAAGCGGTAGTCTCTAAAGCATAATCCACAAAAATATAATGGATTTATTTCATCATTAATCCAACAAGGTTTGGATACATCTCTCGGATACTCCATCATCATTATGATACTCCAAGAAATGTGAGTTGTAGAACAATTTCATAACTCTCTTAGATGTTCGCTAAAACTCGTAATTCAAATATTTCCACCATGATCCAATCATAGATATTTGACTTTTCTATTACGATGATTTCCATTTCATGCTGAAATTTATTTGAATCCATTCAAATGTTTCAAACTTCTTCCTTATCGAATATATCCACATATATATACTCAATTCATTGTTGGAAGTTTTCATGAAGTAGAAGAATCTTCCGCACACAACTATGCCCAGTGAACCACATACATCATCATGTATGTTTCCACTAAGTTAGTTTTCCGTTCAACTCTTGGCCTATGAATGGTATTTTAGTCATTCCATTTTAGAAAAGATTTGCAAATGCCAAACGATTCAAAAATCAAATGACTCCAAAAATCCATCTGCATGGAGTTTCTTCATGCGTTCCTTTCTAACATTCCCTAAATGGCGGTTCCACAAATAAGTGGAATTCAAATCATTTGCCTTATGGCATTTTAGCGTCAGTGTTATGTATGTGTGTTTCACCATTAAGATTTATAATAACTTATCCATCGTACATGGATTAATGTCATAATTTGAACAACTCATTGTTTTCATTTGACCAGAGCAAAATAACAATTATTAAGTTCTTTATTATAAATTCTAAGGGCTAGGTAGAATGCCAACGACAAACATAATAACACTTTATTATGTTCCAGACGTGCATTATTACCATATTCCTTATCAGTCACTTAGGCCATCGTATTCTTGTATTGCGTTGTATTGTATGACATTTCATACCAACCAATCTGGTACAAATATCCAAGAATTTCATTATGTGACAAAACAAGGAATACATCCATAACATGTATATCATGTATATACACCTGAGCTAGACTTTCTAGTCTTTTCTTTCTTTCTGCCAAAATATCTTTTGTAGTTTCTCTTTTAGCTTTCCTCATTCTCAAAAAACGCTTCACCTTCAATAACTTCTAGGTCCATTGGTCAAATACCAATAACCTTGAGGTTCTTACTTTGAAGTTGATCATCATATGACAAGTGTTCTAGATTTCACTATTAGTAACTTTGTAATATGATGAACAATTTCACTCATAATTTTATCCATCATATCATGACGACTTTCCGAGACCATGTTTGTACATGCTAGGCTCGTGAAGTTTGACCTCAGTATTCGCATGTGCAAATCTGGCTTGCACCCGTTGTATGCACACGTAGAATCTATAACACCCGATCATCATGAGATGCTTCGAAACGACGAGTCTTAGCAACGGTGCATACTAAGGACGATCACTTCATGGATATGCGAATATTGTTAGTGCCCCAATAGTTGGAGGATTGAGACACCTGGCGTCTTCAACCTTCGTACATTCCCATAAAACTTATGAGTTTATGTACTCTCACCAAATTATATTCTATCACCTTGCAATAAGGTCTTAGATATCACATATATCTCATACCTCGCATATTTCTGAAAACAAAATTTCCAGCTCCTTACTTTAATTTCAAACGGATTTGAACTTCAAGTTTCATGGAGACAAGATGATTTTAGGCACTAATTGAAACCATTGTTCTTTGAATCAACAATGTGAGGTTTACTAAAAGTTTGCAATAGGACTTAATCATATCTTGATTCTTTAACAATACGGTACCAGTCCGTAAAGTTATTTGTCAGACTTAACAATATTTCTATCTCAATTACAAGACTAACGCATGATAGAAAACGGATGCCAATTCTACAAATTTAATCCAGAATACTATTCAGACTATGTTCATGATAATTAGTTCAAGTTTTAATATAATTACTAATGAACTCCCACTTAATACAACATCCCTCATAGTTTTTAAGTGGCACACGATCCACATCCACTACACCAAAACCGATCATCACGTGAGATGATGTAGCTTCAATGGTGAACATCAACATGTTGATCATATCATCCATATGACTCGTGTTCAACCTTTCGGTTTCCGTTGTCCCGAGGCCATGTCTCTACATGCTAGGCTCATCAAGCAAACCCAAGTATTCCGCGTGTGCAAACATGGCTTACACCCGTTGTATGTGAACGTAGAGTCTATCACATCTGATCATCACGAGATGCTTCAAACGACGAACTGTAGCAACGGTGCATACGAGGGAGAACACTTTATCTTGATATTAATGTGAGGGATCATCTTATAATGCTACCGTCGTGATCTAAGCAAAATAAGATGCATAAAGGATTAACATCACATGCAATTCATATGTGATATGATATGGCCCTTTAGTCTTTGCGCCTTTGATCTTCATCTCCAAAGCACGGACATGATCTCCATCATCAACGGGCAAGATCTCCATCATCGTCGGCGTAGCGTCAAGGTCCATGGCGCTGTCTTCATGGTTGTTCACCGTGTGTAGCAACTATTACAACTACTTTGAAATAATACTACAACATGAAATATAAAGACAACCATAAGGCTCCTGCCGGTTGCCACAATACAATAATGATCATCTCATACATATTCATCATCACATCATGGCCATATCACATCACCAAACCCTGCAAAAACAAGTTAGACACCTCTAATTTGATTTGCATATTTTACGTGGTTTAGGGTTTTCGAGTAAGATCCAATCTACCTACGAACATGAACCACAACGGTGATACAAGTGTTGTCAATAGAAAGAGTAAATTGGATCTTCACTATAGTGGGAGAGACAGACACCCGCAAAGCCACTTATGCAATATAAGTTGCATGTCGAGCGTGGAGCAAGTCTCATGAACGTGGTCATGTAAAGTTAGCCCGGGCCGCTTCATCCCACTATGCCGCAAGATGCAAAGTACACGAACTAAAGACATCAAGCATCAACGCCCACAAAACCATTGTGTTCTACTCGTGCAACCAATCTATGCATAGACACGGCTCTGATACCACTGTTGGGATTCGTAGCATAGAAAACAAAAATTTCCTACCGCAAGAACGAAACACAAGCCAAGATCTAATCTAGTAGATGGTAGCAACGAGAAGATCATGAGACTAACCCTCGAAGATTTCCAAAGCCTAACGATATTAGATCTCGTGGTGGATGTAGTCGATCACTTGCCGCTTGCAAAAGCGCGTAGAAGATCTTGACCGCTTGCAAAAGCGCGTAGAAGAACTTGACGGTGCCACAATCGGGCAGCACCTCCGTACTCGGTCACACGTACGGTGTTGATGAAGACGACGTCCTCCTCCCCGCTCCAGCGGGCAGCGGAAGTAGTAGATCCTCCTCGGAATCCCGGCAGCACGACGGCGTGGTGGCGGTGGTGGTGGAGAACTCCGGCAGGGCTTCGCCTAAGCGTATGCGGGAGAGGTGGAGGAGGAGAGGCTAGGGTTTGGGGAGAGAGGGGGTGCGGCCAACTCATGGCTTAGGGGTGGCTGGCCCCCTCCCCTTGGCCCTCATTATATAGGTGGAAGCCCTAAGAGTTGTAGTCCAAGTCTTCGAATAAGACCCCAACACCAAAACCTACCTTTGGTGGGAAACCTACTCAAGATGGGAGTCCCACTCAAGGTGGGATTCCCACCTTTCCTTGAGGGAGGGTGGCCGGCCACCCAGGTGGAGCCCACCTGGGACTCCTCCCCTTAGGGTTTGGCCGGCCAAGCTTGTGGAGTCCCTCCGGGACTCCACCTTCCATAGTGCCTTTCTTCCGGACTTTTCTAGAACCTTCTAGAACCTGCCATAAATGCATCGGATCATTTCCAAACTTGGAATATGACTTCCTATATATGATTCTTATTCTCCGGACCATTCCGGAACTCCTCGTGATGTCCTAGATCCCATCCGAGACTCCGAACAAAACTTCGAACTCCATTACATATTCCAAGTCTACTTATACGACATCAAACCTTAAGTGTGTCACCCTACGGTTCGTGAACTATGCAGACATGCTTGAGACTTCTCTCCACCAATAACCAATAGCGGGATCTGGAGATCCATAATGGCTCCCACATATTCAACAATGACTTAGTGATCGATTGAACCATTTACATACGATACCGATTCCCTTTGTCACGCGATATTTTACTTGTCCGAGGTTTGATCATCGGTATCACGATACCTTGTTCAACCTCGTCTCCGACAAGTACTCTTTACTCGTACCGTGGTATGTGATCTCTTATGAACCATTCATATGCTTGCAAGCTAATCAGATGACATTCCACCGAGAGGGCCCAGAGTATATCTATCCGTCATCGGGATGGACAAATCCCACTCTTGATCCATATGCCTCAACTCATACTTTCGAATACTTAATCCCACCTTTATAACCACCCATTTACGCAGTGGCGTTTGATGTAATCAAAGTACCCTTCCGGTATAAGTGATTTACATGATCTCATGGTCGAAGGACTAGGTAACTATGTATCGAAAGCTTATAGCAAACTAAACTTAATGACGTTATCTTATGCTACGCTTATTTGGGTGTATGTCCATTATATCATTCACTTAATGACATAACCTTGTTATTAATAACATCCAATGTTCATGATCATGAAACCTTGATCATCTATTAATCAACAAGCTAGTTACTCAAGAGGCTTACTAGGGACTCCTTGTTGTTTACACAACACACATGTATCAATGTTTCGGTTAATACAATTATAGTATGATATGTAAACATTTATCATAAACACAAAGATATATAATAACTATTTTATTATTGTCTTGGGCATATCTCCAACAGTCGATTCTCCTAGTACGAGAAGGATGGCTTCATAGTGGATGATGCGAATGAATATGAGAAGGAAGAAGTGGAAGCTAGAGCTAGCGAGGGTTTAGGGTTTAAGGTGTCGGTTCTCCTAGTACAAGAAGGATGGCTTCATAGTAGATGATGCAGATGAAGATGAAGAGGAGAAAGAATAGGATGCCCGAGCTAGCGAGGGTTTAGGGCGCAGGTTCTCCTACTACAAGAAGGATGGCTTCATAGTGGATGATGCAGATGAAGATGACGACGAGGAAGAAGAGGAAGCCAGATCTAGCAAGGGTTTAGGGTTTAAGGTGTCGGTTCTCCTAGTACGAGAAGAATGGCTTCATAGTGGATGGTGTGGATGAAGATGGGGCGGAGTTAGAAGAGGAAGCCAGAGCTTGCGAGGGTTTAGTGTTTAGGGTTTGGGGTGCCGGTTCTCCTAGTACGAGAAGGATGGCTTCATAGTGGATGGTGTAGATGAAGATGAGGAGGAGGAAAAAGAGGACGCTAGAACTAGCGAGGGTTTAGGGTGCTGGTTCTCCTAGTACGAGAAGGATGGCTTCATAGTGGATGATGCGGATGAAGATGAGGAGGAGGAAAAGGAGGAAGCTAGATCTAGCGAGGGTTTAGGGTGTCGGTTCTCCTAGTACGAGAAGGATGGCTTCATAGTGGATGATGCGAACGAAGATGAGGAGGTGGAAGAAGAAGAGGATCCAGAGCTAGTGAGGGTTTAATACATTACATACAATTACATTATTACACCAAAAGGAATGGGACATTGATTGCCATGTTGAGATACACATGTGTGCCAAAAATTGGCTCATTTAATACATATAGTCACTTGTTTGCTAAAACGCCTTGGAGGCCATGAACCTTATTCGCGTATGTCCCTTGCTTACGATCGCATCGGTCGTAACCATGGAGCATCGTTCTCATTTAATATGATCCTTGGGTCAGTTTTCACTGTGATGGGCGGAATTTCATCAAACTTATTCTAATCTTCTGACTTGTCTGTCTTATCCTCCACTCCCACGATGTTTATGTTCCCTGAAAGAACTATGTGGTGCTTTGGCTCATCATATGATTTATGTGTTTGCTTATTTTTCGGTTTGGTAGACATGTCTTTCACATAGAAAACCTGAGCCACATCATTGGCTAGGACAAATAGTTCGTCTCTATACCCAAGATTGTTGAGATCCACTGTTGTCATTCCGTACAGCTTGTCTAACGGAACCCTGCCTCATGTCAGCTTGACCCATTTGCATAGAAACAAAGGGACCTTAAAAGAAGGTCCTTAGTCAAGTTCCCATATCTCCTCTATGTAACAATAATATGTGTCCTTTTGCCATTTGTTTTTTGTTGCATCAATGCGTACACCACTATTTTGGTTGGTACTCTTTTTATCTTGGGCGATCGTGTAAAATGCATTCCCATTTATCCCAGTACCCTTGGAAAGTCAATACAGTCGACGATGGTGTCCTGGCCAACAAGTACAGCTGATCTCCAACAGTGGTGTCATTCATGAGATGTGTTTTCAACCAACCGCTAGAAGTCGCCATGTGTTCACGTGTAATCCAATCGTCAGACTGCACTGGGTATTGAGAGCGTACAATATTCTTGTGTTCATTGATATACGGAGCCACGAAGGTGAAACTTTGCAGAACCGTGTAGTGTGCTTGAGCGAAATAATGCCCGTCTGTACTTATTATTGCTTTCGTTTCTAGCGTGCCTTTTCCACTCAGTCCCCCTTCATGCCGCATTTGAGGAACACCAATCGGCTTAAGATTAGGAATAAAGTCAACACAGAACTCGATGACCTCCTCTGTTCCATATCCCTCGGAGATGCTTCCTTCTGGCCTAGCACGATTATGAACATATTTCTTTAAGACTTCCATGAACCTCTCAAAGGGGAACATATTGTGTAGAAATACATGACTGAAAATGGCAATCCCTTCGACTAGGTGAACCAGGAGATGCATCATAATATTGAAGAAGGATGGTGGGAACACCAACTCAAAACTAACAAGACATTGGACCACATCATTCTACAACCTTGGTAGAATTTTTGGATCGATTACCTTCAGAGAAATTGTATTGAGGAATGCACATAGCTTCACAATGGGTAATCGAATATTTTTCGTTAGAAGTTCTCTCAATGCAATCGGAAGCAGTTGCGTCATAATCGTGTGACAGTCATGAGACTATAGGTTTTGGAATTTTTTATCTACCATCATTTATATTGTTGAGAAGGCAAACGAGACCTTGATACTGCTCAGGAATTCAAAAAATATTTCCTTCTCTGCTTTTGTAAGAGCGTAGCTGGAGTAATGACATCATTTATCCGTCTCATTATCATGATTCATGTTGTCTCGTTCTTTCATACGTTGTTGGTCCTGCCGTGCTTTCTATGTATATTTTGTCTTCCCATACACGCCCAGAGAGCCTAGCAAGTTCACGCAAAGATTCTCCGTCATGTGCATCACATCGATTGAAGAGCGGGCCTCTAGGACATCCCAATAGGGTAGCTCCCAAACTATAAATTTCTTCTTCCACATGGGCGCGTGTCCAGCAGCGTCATTCGGAACAGATTGTCCGTCGGGACCCTTTCCAAAGATTACTTTTAGATCCTTGACCATACCAAATACATCATCACAAGTACGGTGGATAGGCTTCTTCCGATGATCTGTCTCACCTTTGAAATGCTTGCCTTTATTTCGTACGGGATGCCTGATATGAAGGAATTGACGATGCCCCAGATACACAACCTTCTTACATTTACCCAAATATATACTTTCAGTTTGATCTAAACAGTGTGTGCATGCCTTGTATCCATTTGTTTGTCTATCCTGAAAAGTTACTAAGAGCAGACCAATCATTGATGGTTACGAACAACAATGCTCGTAGGTCAACTTCCTCATATTTAAGCTCACCCTACACACGTACACCTTTTATGCCCCACTATTGTAGAAGTTCTTCAACTAATGGCCTTAGGTACACATCAATGTCGTTGCCGGGTTGCTTCGGGCCTGGGGTGAGCACTGGCATCATAATGAACTTCCGCTTCATGCACAACCAAAAGGAAGGTTATAGATACACAGATTCACAGGCTAGGTGCTATGACTGCAGCTCTGCTCTCCAAAAAGATTCATGCCATATGTACTTAGACCAAAGCTTAAGTTCCTTGCGTCATCTGCAAAGTCCGGGAACTCTCCCTCGATTTTTCTCCACTGCGACCCATTAGCGGGGTGTCTCAACATCGCGTCTTTCTTACGGTATTTTTTGTGCCATCGCAACAATGTGCCATGCTCTTTGCTTCTGAACAAACATTTCAACCGCGGTATTATAGAAGAATATCACATCACCTTGGCAGGAACCCTCTTCTTGGGGCGCTGCCCTCAACATCACCAGGGTTGTCTCGTCTGATATTATAGCACAATGTAGTGCATACCGGGTGTGCATCCAAATTATCATACTCTTCACCACGGTAGAGGATGCAGTCATTAATGCATGCATGTATCTCCTGCGCCTCTAATCCTAGAGGGCAAACAACCTTCTTTGCTTCGTATGTACTGGCGGGCAATTTGTTACCATTTGAAAGCTGCTTCTTCAATATTTTCAGCAACTTTTCAAATCCCTTGTCAGTCAGACCGTTCTCTGTCTTCTATTGCAACAATTCCAGTGTGCTACCTAGCTTTTTCAGGCCATCTTCGCAATTTGGGTACAACATTTTTTTGTGATTCTCTACATCTTCTCGAACTGCAACCTCTCCTTTTCAGTTTCGCGGTCTCTCTTTGCATCAGCAATGCCTGACCAAGATCATCAGCGGTCTCATCTGATGGCCCTTGATCTTTAGCTTCCCCCGTTGCAGTATCACCGTATTCAGGGAACATAGATAGCATCATATATCTTCTTCTTCATTATCTTCCATCATAACCTCTCTTTCTTCGTGCTTGGTCCAACAATTGTAGCTGAGCATGAAACCGGACCGAATCAGGTGGGTGTGAAGGGTTTTTCAAGAAGAGTAATCCTTCTTATTCTGACAGACAACATATGGACAACACATAAACCATCCCGATTGTTTTTCTCAGCCACACGGATAAAAAATTCCAGGCCCGTAACGACCTCGGCAGTGCGTCGGTCACCGTACATCCATTGCCGGTTCATCTGCATTATATAATTAGGTTTATCCAAAATCATTACAAAACATCATGAATAGAAAAGCGATGTACATCGACACATGTATTTTATCAATGATGGATGAAAGGATAAAGTTGTTAACCTCGATCGAGAAGGAGAAAAACATGAGAAATATTAAGTGTGGCTCGGGCACGTCATATCATATTTTTTTTGTGTAAACTTAAGTGGCATCATGCTCTCAGGCATTTCATCGAGCACCTGTTGTGCATAATAAGAGAAAGAAAACCAACATACACCTCTTGTGCATAAGAAGGGAAAAAAGAGGAGAAAGCTAAGTGTGGCTCACACACAACTTTGGGCAGGGCACGGTGATATATATAGAGAGAGAGATGGACCTTTAGTCCCGGTTGGAGACACCAACCGCGACTAAAAGGGTTGTGGCGGGCCGTATCCCGCCGCAACTCTTTTAGTCCCGGTTGGTGTCTCCAACCAGGACTAAAGGTACCATCCGAACCGGGACTAATGCTTGCCCTGACCCGTGTGGCGTCCTCGTCGCTCGAACCGGGACTAATAGTCACATTAGTCCCAGTTCGTAAGGTGACCGGGACTGTTGCTCGCAGGGCCTCCAAACGAAAGACATGTTTTCTACTAGTGTATATATATATATCTAGCCGTGTTGATTTTTCTATTGTACATATTAATTATTTTTTCTAAGAACTTTATCAAAGTTTACGTGCTCTGAGTTTTAGAAAAAAAGTAAGCCTTATTTATTAAAATGGAGCAGTAATATGAAGAGAGCAATCTATGTGTTGTTTCCTAGCGTACTGTACTCAACCTTTGCGAGAGTGGTGGTGTGACCTGGTGTATAAACACATGCAAGTCTCAAATATTGCACCAAGGCATGACATATAAAGCAAGCACATAATGGTCCTAATCGCATTCCTGGGGACCAACTCTTTGTTGTCTCTTCACGAAAGAATTCATATCTAGAGCAAGAAAGCTCCAAAAAAAACAAATAATATGGGTGTGTATTCATAAGAATTTTTTCTAAAAATGACCCAGCTATGAAAACTCGTATTATGTAGTTAACTATGCCATACACCATACAAAGTGAATATTAGTCTGATATTTCACAGATTATACGTGATAAGCTGCTCTCAAGTCTCAAACACAATAAGCTGTTGTCGTTGGAAGTTCATAGCAAGAAGAATACTTATGTGAGTTAATTAAAATCCCTTGTATTAGAAACTATGCATCACAGATAGGCTATGAGTTAATAGAACATGAATTTAGAGAAATGTTAAAGAACAGTTGAAAGAAATCATAATAGGAGCTTCGCCTCACGGATCAAAACTTTTGACCACTCGTAAAAATTGTGGAAACAAATACTACAAAACACTCCCCCTAATGTTCCTTTGATTTTTCTATCTAGGCACTCCAAACTGAAGATTTTCATTGCTGTATAGTGTATACACAGAAACCACGGCAGTTGTCTAAGAGGGTGGTAGAAGCACAAGGCCACATGTGAAGGGATAGTGGGAGAGGTCTTTTGTTCTCTTGTTCTTCTCATCATGATCTTCCTTTCTATCCTCTTCTTCTTCCTCAATACTAGATCAGAGGTATACCCTGCAGGTGGTGGAGAGTAGTTGATCTAAGAGGGTGTACAGGTGGATAAGAGAGACGAGTGAGAAGGAGCAAGAGGTTGTTTTGGAGATGAGGATGAGAAGCTCACATGGTGGAAGGAATAAGATGACATAATTTGTCAAACAAGTGCTTAATCAGAAAACTGGGTGTTACAGTCTCACAGCCTTAATTGGAACTCTTCTCAAGTTCTTCTCTCATTATACGACTCTATGAGCTTGATGTTTGATAGATATGTCCGCAATAGGTGGAGAACCGTTGGAGGCGGTCCTGGGGCGATTCTGGGCGCTGACCGACGATGAGGAACCGGTGGCCGCCGGCGAGGATGCTGAGATCGTCTTCGAGGCATCGAGATACCTCGCCTGCTCACCTGCGTCGGAGGACTGCGCGATGGTAGAGGCAACAGTTTCATCACTCAGGCGTCGGGAAGAGAAGAAGCGGAGACAGAGAATGGCGGCGATATCTCTCAATTCTGGTGAGTTTTTCAATTCTGTTTCTGACGTTAATAAGGGGTGCAGATCGTCCGGCGGGAGATCAAGGATTCGGACGCCAGTCTTGTCACCGTCGACGTTTTTGCTCGACGACTTCGATCCTAGCGAGTGGATTATTGTACAGCGAAGAAGAAGACGGCTGCAGTTGGGTGAACCAGTGAGAACCAGGTGGGTTAGCGATCGTCTTGTTCGTTGCCGGCAGAGATGGTCGTCGGAGTATGTACCGACGCAGATCCATCAAAGAAATAGTTTGAATTCTGAAAATACTGCCTCTGAGTTGGGCCGGGCTGATTTATGCACACATGATAATAAAAGGATTTGCTTTGATCCAAAAAAGGGCAGTATGGGCCCGGATCATGTGATTACGCCTCGATCTGCGGCACGAGTGACTCGTTTTGATCGAGGATCACCGTGTTCGCTAGGTTTTGGTAAAAAAGTCTTTCAGCCCCGCTCCCCGTGTCCTTCCGCTCGCCCCTGCTGTCGCCGCCATCATGAACCGCGGGGGCGGCAATCCTTCGCGTGGAGGCCGTGGTAGCGGACGGTGGGATGGTTCTGGCCACGGACCGCCGCCGGGCGGGCGGAGTTTTGAGCAGGGGGGTCCTAGCGGCACCGCTGGTCATGGGGAAAACTCCGGCAGTGGGGCTGAACGCAACAATGATGTGTTCGATGATGGGATCTTCCGTGCTGGTCATGGCCGATCCAATACTGCTGGAGGTGGATACAGAAATCAACAAGGATACAACAGAGGATACAATCGTGGTTTTGGAGGTAATAATTTTAACCGCCGGCCGGCTAACTCTTATGTTCGGCGGGATGATCTGTCTAGGGATGGTCCTGATCTTAGTGGTCTTAATGATGCCCAAAAACGCCTTGTTAAGGAGGCGGCTGAAGCTATAGCTAGACAGATCCTTGCTACTTCTAACCCTGAATCTGCCAATCATAATGTTGCTATGCCGGCTGCTCGTGAATCTGGTCAGGCAGCGTTACCTGTGCATAGGCAGACACAGGTTGTAAGGCAGGCTGAGGCTCCTCGTTTTTCTGATGCTAACCTTGCTGGGGTGCATGGGCGAGGGGGAACACAGGCGGACAACAACCTTGGGGCTGGGACGGGGCACCTACTGAACCCCATTCAGAACCAGGCTACGGATGTTTTGGCAGCTAAGAAGAAAGGGCCAGAGTGCTTCAGGTGTCATAAAACAGGGCATTGTATTAACGATTGTACAGCGGTTCTATGTGACTGTTGTCAGAGTGCTGATCATGCAACTAAGGAATGTCCAACTTTGCGTGCTCCTAAACCGAGAATTGCTGTATATGGAGTGGGTCATGTGGACTTAACTTTTTGGAAGATACCTCTATCTGGTGATGTCCGGCCTCGTGTTGAGAACACTAGGTTGGGTAGAGTGGCAGTTGAGGGGGGGATTTTGACTATACCTGAATTAATAGCACAGCTGCAGTTTTTTATGCCTGATGATCAGTATCAATGGGATGTTCAGCAGATGGAAGATAATGTGTTCAGGGTCAATTTTCCAAGTAGAAGTGACCTAGTGAAAGCTCAACATTTTGGCAAATTTTGTATACCAAGAACACAGATCACTCTGTCTTTTGATTTCTGGAGAAAGGATGTTGAACCAGTTTGGACAGCAGAAGAAGTTTGGATCAGGGTTCATGGCTTCCCTCCGTTTGCTCTAGATGAGATTTTAGCTTTGTGGGCTTTTGGTAATATTTTCGGTGAGACTACGGATATTGATATACCTTACACAAGGGCAAATAATGTGTTGAGAATCCGAATCAGCTGTTTGGACCCTGCACTTATTCCTACTAGTCTTGATGTTAAGATTAGGAATGATTTCTTCATATTACGTTTTGAGGTGGAGGGGTTCAAGGCCCCAATAACTAATGAGGAGAATTTGTCCGATGATTCGCACAAGGATGATGACATGGATCACGATGGTCCTAGTAACAATTCTGGGGATGATGTTGATAGAGAAGTTAAGAGGAAAAAGAATGAGGAGGCAAGCAAAGATACAGATGAACCTGTGCATCCAGCTCCTTTGTCTGGAGCCTCTATGGCAGTATCTCCTATTAAGCTTGCTCAAAATATTGGTACTGGTACTGTACAGGATACTCCTAGGTATGATATGGAGTTTATTTCTTCAGCTAATGAATTTGATTTTTCGTCTACTAAATGTCTTGATTCTTCTTTTAGTGCTGCGGCGAATTTGGATGTGGTTGATGGGCATATGGCCTCTTCAATCTCTGGCGTAACCAAGCTTCATGATCTGGGCCAGAATTTTTCACCTGGACGGCGTGATGTCGGTGAGGTGCAGCCGATCAGTCTTTCCGCGAAGGAGGTTGCAGTTCATTTGCATGGCACATGCACTCCGCGGACGTCGATCGGGAAGCCTGACGTGGCTGTGCATAGCGCATGTGCTGATGCTGCTCGTCTGTCGATCGGGACGAGTGCCGTGGGGGTGCATGGTGCATGTGATGGCGCCGTTCGCACGTCTGTTGGGTCGCCTGGTGCTGCACTCGCCGCGTGCAATGTCGCCACCGGCACAACGTTCCGTTTGCCTGTTGCTGTTGTGCATGGTAATGCTGATGGTGCCGTATGCACATCGCTGGGGAGGTCATCTAGTATTGTGCAATCAAACTGCTCGTCTAGGCAGACCATTGCAGCTTCTCAGGATACTGTTTTGATTAATGTCACTGACCTGCCTATAGATTCATCCAAACGTACGTATGTACACACAGTAACACCGAAACAAAGCTCTAAGACGATTACAAGGGTATCTACTTTGCCAATGTCAGTTGAGGACAGGGTTAGTGATAATGATGATTTACCTTCTGTTCCTTTATATAATATTCCTGCTTTGCTTATCAATACTTCTGGTACACAGTGTCTGAATTCTTTTTCATCACTGGCAGAGATGGCTGCTATTACAAAACCGGGTATAATGACACCTCCGGTATCTTCAGCCTTCTCTTCTGAAGAGGTGATTTCTTTTGGCGGCATAAAATCGCAAGAGGCAAGGGGTATAAGGGCGAGTGGACGAATCAGCGCGCAACCAAACGCGGACGCCACTCAGATGGAAAAGGCTATGCTACTTGCACAAAGGCGTAATGAGATATTTGTGCAAGGTAATTCTCAGCCTCACTCTTTACTTAATTTTTCGGATGCACAAATTATACATAATGCTACTGTTATGGGAGTTTCTTTGGGTAGATCTGTTACGGAGAAAATTAGTGCGGCACATATAATTAAGGAGAACGAATTCCAAAGAACTTTAACTATGCTGAAAAAAATGATGATGAGTCTGTGTCGGATAATAATGGGGAACACATTCCTTGTCTTATTGTTTCCCGTGCATCTGAGTTAGTTGGGGATTTAGATGATGATGAGCACCTATTAGATGTCGGTTTGCTTTTTGTCTCCCCTGTAGCAAATAAGACAAAACGCAATAAAAAGAAAAAGTCTTATGATAAGACTAAGGTTAGACGGAGTAACAGAATTCGTACTAAAACTCAGAAATAGATGGCTTTGAATTCTATGCGTGGTTTGACCTGGAATAGTGAGGGTTTTGGTGATCCGGGAAAACATCTGTTTGTGAAAGAAGCTATTAGAGAGCATCGGTTAGATTATATAGCACTTCTGGAAACGGGGAGATCAAATTTTACTGTTCCTTTTCTTAGAGATTTATCGTGTGGGAAGGAGTTTAGTTGGTTCCGTTTGCCACCTCAGGGTCGTTCTGGAGGTATTTTGGTCGGAATTAATAATAGCACTTTAAAAGTAAACAATGTAGTTAATGGGGATTTTTGTGTGAAGTTATCTTTAAAATCAAAAAGGGACGGGTTTGAATGGGTTTTGGTACCAGTGTATGGAGCTGCTCAAGACGCTCTCAAACATGAATTCTTGTCTGAACTAGTGCGCTTGTGTGAGGCCGAACCTCTTCCTTTGCTTCTTGCCGGCGATTTCAACATTCTTAGAAAACCTGAGGATAAGAGTAATGATAATTTTAATCCTCGATGTGCGGTGACCCAGCATACCACTGCATGTTGTAGTATACAAGTCGTTGATATGATCTTCGTGAAGGGACTTCTTCACAAATATCACATCCCTCAGAGTGGTACAACAGAAACATTGCAGGTCATAACACTCGATAAAATATTACAATCATGTTCTTAACAAGTCGGTATTCTCACGGGTCCGATGAGAACACCCTACAACATAAGGTACTATTACAAACCAACATAGATATGAAAAGAGCTCAGCAACTTATTTAAGTATGCCACTACGCTGCTCGGCTCTATATTACTAAGGTATATCACTACTCCTCCACCTCCATGTCATCGGTTCCGTAGACTATCCCATAGTCTACTCCTTCAACTCCTCGGAAAGATCAGGTTCCTCGTAGACCAGCTCGTAGCTTCCTCCTGGTGCTCCATCGGCGATGGTTTCCACTTCCGTATCACAGTCTAGCAAGGGTGTCGAAAGAAAGTGAGTACAGGGTACTCAGCAAGTTCAAAAGAGTAAAAGGTGTTTGATGCACTAGCTACGACCTTCGATCAGAAAATCTTAGGTCAATGCATGTTTCGAAATCATTTCTTCAAAAGGTTTATTTTATTCAAAACTATGCCCGTCACTTCACAAGTTGACTAGAACTTCACGGAGTTCCTTTCTCGTGCAGCCCTTCCGAACAGGGAGTGACAACACAATTTAATACACTCCAGAGGTGCGTTACTTTTCCCATAAGAGATCTCACCCTTTTTGCCATCCGGGACTTGCCCCCGTTCACACTTCCTTGGTGTGAGGCCAGGTATAAAGATCCAAGCCCACACCGCCTTCTCCGCGACCTCGCAGACCCACCCTTTTGTAAGTCTGTCCTCTCCTATATCTATGGGTAGACTAACACGGCACTTGTTCTCTCCTATACCGTTAAGGTAGACTGATCCGAACAACTTATGTGCCCTGTTCTATACACCATAGATAGACTGATCCGGACAACCCTTACAATCCTTCATAGACCGATAATAAGTCTACCCTCTCCTGTATCTAATGGTAGACTATGCAGGACCACATGTCCCCACCTTTACCAAAGATAGACCGATCCGGGCAACCCTTATTACCAATCCGTTGGCATGCGAGAGGGAAAGATACAGCTGGCTTCCCCAGAGCCATTATAGATCTTATGGTCAACGCGATATGTACGGCGCTAGAATCACTGGACGGCATTGGTACTTAGTCCTAAATGAATAGTACCCTTGCAATGGAACCTCCACCAATCAACACATACCATGGTTCCATTGCCACCACATAGTCATATTCATAATTGGAAAAGTAACATTTATTTTCAATGCAGGAATGATAAGTAATATAGCTTTGCATTAAAGTGATAGAAAATACTCAAATTGACATGAGCAAGGGTGAACTTGCTTGTGGACTGCGAGATAGTGCAGTTCAATGCGTTGGATGGAACCTGGACCTCGGGTTCTGTAAAGAAGCATCATTGTCCGGTAAGGACAATGTTATAAAATCCAAATGATGCATGCATGGATGTATTATTTTATGTTGAATCCCTTTACCCCAATGAGTTATTACAATTTAGGGTTGAGTTAAGATTTATGCCTTTGGCAGTAATTTGCAATTGTTTTAATGTATAAACCACTTTAATTCACATAAGGTAACATAATTCAAAGTAAAACTACTCTATTTTGGTGATTCATTATTTATTCCAAAATAATTTGAAATAATAGAGTTGTCTCTATATTTTTGAGAATAAAGAGGAATAGAATATCCTCCTTTGGAAGATACCTTTTTCAAATAGAAATGACTTGGAATAATAGACTTTTATTTTGAAATATTTAAAAATAAGTATTCGAACTTATTTGGGATTTTTCCTTGATTTATTAATACAAGGAAATATAATTTGAAATTCCAAATGTTTATTTTAAATTCATAAAATTCACAAATTTAAATTTGTTCATTAAATTTTATTTCATATTTTATTCTTATCAAGAATAATTTTTCATTCACCAATCCAATTTTTAATGGATTTTTAGAGTTGTATTTTATTTATTAAAATTTGGTGAAATTCTGGTTATTTTTAAATGTGAAATGACTAAAATACCCCTCCCGCCCCTATTGGGCCAGCCCAATTCTGGCCCAAAGGACAGCCCACTAAGGCGTGTCCCTTAACGGGTCGGTGGCGCTGAACGGCCCACCTCACTCGCTCACTCGCTCGTCTCTCATTCGCTCGACCTAACCCTAACCTCGCGACGCCCGTGGCGATGGCGTCGCCGCCATGGCCGCCGCCGTGCTCGGCCAGCTCCGAGCTCCCCGCCGTAGCCACCTACCAAATCAGAACCGCCGCGCGCAGATCTATCGATCTGGCCGCGTGGTTTTCCCCTCTCTTCCTCTCCTAGTAGATCGCCTCCGTTGTGGATCTCGTGAGAATCGCCTCTGGCGATTGACGATCTCCGGCGAGCTCTCGTCCGCCGACGACGTGTGCGCCTCCGAGGCACTCGCGCCTGCCGCCGCGCATTTGTGCCGTCCTCCGTCGTGCTGTGGTGGTGTTCGTGCTCGTCGGCGTAACGCCGCGCCTACCCTGGACTTGCACAGTTAGGGCGAGCACGCTCGCCATGCCCTAGCCTCCGAGCGCAAGTAAGTGATTCGTCTCCATCTCCTTCTCCTTTCCATGCCTGTGCGCCTCCCAAGCTACTGTGCTTCTTCTTCCTTGAGTTCTACTGCTCCCTGGTGATCCTGTGATCACACGAGCTTTGCAATAGCTGCCTGTGCTTCCATTTTCGTAAGCTATGGCCAGTCACCAGGCACGCGTGTTACCTTGCTTGTGTACATGCCATCCGTTGCTTGCCTACTCCTAGCATGCTCGATCTTGCTATGCTATCCTGTATCTGCTTATGAGCTTGATATGCCATGTTGTTCATGCTTATGGGCTTGCTATGCTTACTGGTAATCTACACTTGCTTGATTAGGTGTGCTATTGGGCATCAGTGACACTTGTGAGTGCCAGTGGTGCCTGTGAGGTGCTTCTGTGCTTCCTGTGTAAGCTATTGATCCATTGGATCAACCATTGCTTGCTGGCTAGCTTGTTTGTGTGGTTTAACTTGATTCATTTGATCCATTTGATCAATGAAATGACAGTGGTGCCTTACTGATTAATTCTGTGGCTAAGTGGATCATTTCCTTACTAAAGCTGATGCTCAAGCATCACTATGCTTACTGTACTCATGTGCTGTTGCCTAGCCTAGCTCACTGGACTTGATCCAGTGGCTATGATGCAGTGACTTATACTATGTTGCCTCACAGTGTGCTACTGTCAATGAATAGCATGAATCTGTTACAAATTCATGCTTGAATAAATTGATTCATGATGAACTGCTTATGCAGTGATGATTTAAATTATTTGCTTGTGTATGAGTTTGTTGTTCATGATCATTTGACAAGCAAATGAAATCAGAATCCCTTTCTGGATACTGATGGCTTTTCTTTGGGTGGTTAAAAATGGTTCTGTGACCTCAGTAGCCTAGCTACTGATTGGTTGCTCACCTGCTTGGTTGGATCTTGTTGGCTACTCATCTTTGCTTGCATATTTGGGGATCATACTAGCTATGAATGCCAATATGCTTGCCTGTGATGAAATCTAGGGTTTACTGATGGTTGTGTGCCTAGGGTTATCTGTGTGGTCTTTACTAGCTGCTATATATTGCAATACATCTACTGGTGCTATCTGTGCATGAGATCTTGCTTCTGTGCACAAGATCTGTATCTGGATGGGTTTTTATCTTAGTGGCTTTTTGACTGACAGAGGTCCTTGGTGAAACCAAGTGATGATTTCCCTTTTGAGCATCTGCTCAATTCCATGACTATGTCATGCATAATGAATGGATTGGATCCATTGGATCCAGTCCAGGAACTTGGTATACCTTGCTCCAGCTCCTAGAAAGAAATGTTTTGTTGCTGCAGACTTGGGGTTTTGTGCCCTTCACCTCCAGGTTCTGGTGGATCTTCTCAGGTCACCATGATTCCTGGTGGTTAAGTGGTTGTGTGTTGGTGCTGTTCTTGAGTATGAACTGGATGAACTCTGTGTTGAACTAGCTTCACCCTTACCTGGTGAATCTTGTCTGGTCGACTGTGCACTGGTTCTAGGGTTTGTACTGCTTTTATATGAACCCTACTTCTGTCCTTGCCATGACACACAAGCAGGCTTTGCTTTATGACTAGGCTTGTGCATGCCTTGCTGTTGTGTGCACAGCACACATGAGCAGTGTGCTCATATGCTGAAACTTGAGCCCCTGATGGTTGCTCAGTTTTGGTCTGCTCCTTCTTATCCTGGTGCTGTCCAGGTTTTGGACAAGCACAAGTGTCAATGACACTTGGTTAACTGTCCAAACTGAATCTGTCACACTAATCGGTCCAAACTGAATTTCTACACTTAACATTCTGTCTAGTATTGGTTTTTCTGTTTTGCAGGTTTTGAATCATGACCAGAAGATATCATCAAGGCATTTAGTCTAGGTTTTTATTCAGAACAACCTTGTACTCTTCCTTTTTCTCATTTCTGTTTAATATTCCTCAATTCTTGTATCAAGAATATTGTAAAGACTTTGTAATTGTGTTGTATATCAATAAAGCTCAAGTTTTTGTTTATGAGCTTTTGTATTATGTAATGTGTATATTCTTGATTAAATATTGTATTTGATATTCACTTTGAAATTCAAAATGATTTGAATTTCATCTTGTGTTTGAATTATAATTTCATTTTTATATTGTGTAATGCTTATTGTTTAATGTATTACACTTGTCAAATGAAATCAACTACCAACATCAATAAGATACAAAAGAGATCATGTCGAAATTTCCCTAACTCACATTGCCTAACCCTAAGTGCAAAATGAGAGAGAACCTCGATCCCTCTTAGGTTTAGTTGCAATAAGGCGCGAAAATTTCGTTTTGCGATGCAATGCACATCCCATTTCTAAATCTACCCTTCGTTGTTCCTATGTTCGGGTTATTACAGCCTCCTCCCTTAAAACTTCGTCCGAAGTTAAAATTGGTACCGAATAACTCGGGGTATGACTTCCTGAGCTCTTCTTCGGTCTCCCACGTTGCTTCTCGTTCAGGATGATGTTGCCATTGTATCTTGCAGTATTTGATTGCTCTATTCCTTAACTTCTTCCACTGTACTTCCAAAATCTTTTCAGGCTTCTCCACATAAGTTAAGTCTGATTGTAGCTCTATTTCTTCATGTGTAATGGGATCATCGGGTGCCTTCAAACATTTTCTGAGTTGTGATACATGAAAAACATTGTGAATTAGACTGAGTTGTTCCGGCAGTTCCAACTCAAAAGCTGTTTCTCGTTCTGACTGAGTATCTTAAATGGTCCTATGTATCGAGGACTTAGTTTTCCTTTTACTCCGAACCTTTTGAGTCCTTTCATTGGGCTAACTTTCAAATATACCATGTCTCCTACTTTTGGATCCCAAACTCGTCTCTTCTGCTCGGCATAACTCTTCTGTCGACTTTGGGCTATTTTGAGTCTATCTCGGATCACCTCGATGACTCCTTGTCTCTCCTTGATGTAGTCCGGTGTAAACTCCTTGTTCTCTCCAAACCACCGTGATCTACACTTCCTTCCGTACAATGCTTCGTACGGTGCCATCTGGATACTACTCTGATAACTATTGTTATATGAGAATTCCGCCAGTGGTAGATGGTCCTCCCATGAGCCTCCAAAGTTTAGAGCACAGGCTCTAAGCATGTCTTCAAGTATCTGATTAGTTATTTCGGTTTGTCCTCCGGTTTGTGGATGATATGCTCTACTGAAATCCAACTTGGATCCCAAAGCCTCTTGGAGTTGTTTCCAAAATGCTGATGTGAAGATCGAACCTCGATCTGAGACTATCTTCTTTGGTACTCCATGCTTGCTAACTATTTCTTTAACATATATGTTTACCAGCTTCTCAGAGTCATCTTTCTGATTTACTGGTATAAAGTGAGCACTCTTGGTAAGTCTATCCACGATTACCCATATCATATCCTTCTTTTTACTGGTCATTGGTAAACCAGTAACAAAATCCATTCCGATTTCATCCCATTTCCATTCTGGTATCTCTAGAGGTTTGAGTAATCCAGCAGAACTCTGCTTTCACTGACATGTATGGCATTCAGAGACATATTGAGCTATCTCTCTTTTCATGTTGTTCCAGAACATTTCCTTCAAATCCATATACATCTTAGTACTTCCCGGATGTATTGAGTAAGGGGTTTCATGTGCTTCCTTCAATATGATTGACTTCACTTCTGGGTCATCCGGTACACATATCCTCTTCTGAAAGTATAGAGAACCAAACTATCCGAGATTGAATTCTGACGGTTTACCCTCTCCAATCCTTTTGATTTCTTCTTGGATGAATAAGTCGTCTACTTGTTTCCGAATGATTTCATATTTTAAGTCTGAGTACATTTCATCCATGATCCTCATGGTTGCTATGCTTCCCACTGTATCACCTTGGATAAACAGAATCTGAGCTTCTTCTAGTTCTTTTCGAAGTTCCTTCGGAATCTCCCATTCTGTAGGTTGATTCTCAGTACTCTTCCTGCTTAAAGCATCTGCTACTACATTAGCCTTGCCTGGTGTATAGTTGATTGTCAGTTCATAGTCCTTAATCAACTCTAACCATCTCTTTTGTCTCATGTTTAATTCCTTCTGAGTGAAGAAATACTTCAAACTTTTGTGATCCGTATACAACTCACATTTGGATCCATAAAGGAATTGCCTCCAACTCTTCAAAGCATACACAACTGCCGCCAATTCTAAGTCATGTACTGGGTAATTATGTTCATGTGGCTTTATTTGTCTTGATCCGTAGGCTATCACCTTACGATCTTGCATTAGAACACATCCAAGTCCATTCTTGGAAGCATCACAATACACCGTGTAATCCTTTCCGGGTTCCGGAACTGCTAATACCGGTGCCGCGGTTAACTTCTCCTTGAGTGTTCGGAAACTGGTTTCACACTCATCAGTCCACACAAATGGGGTATTCTTCTTGAGTAATTTTGTCATTGGTCCTGCAATCTTCGAGAATCCTTCAATGAATCTCCGATAATAACCTGCCATACCAAGGAATCCCCTGATTTCCTTAGCATTCTTAGGTGACTTCCATTCCAATACTGACTGAACCTTGCTTGGATTCACTGCTATTCCCTCTTTGGTTATGACATGTCCAAGAAATTCAACACTATCTAACCAAAACTTGCACTTGCTGAACTTTGCATATAACTGATGTTCTCTTAAAATCTGCAGAACTATCTTCAAATGCTTGGCATGTTCTTCTTTATCTTTGGAATAGATCAGAATGTCATCGATAAATACGATCACAAACTTGTCCAAGTACTTCATGAATATCTTGTTCATCAAATTCATGAAAATAGCTGGTGCATTTGTTAGTCCAAATGGTACAACCAAGTATTCATGGTGTCCATACCTTGATACAAACGCTGTTTTTGGCACATCTTCCTTCTTGATCTTGATTTGGTGATATCCTGACCTTAAATCTATCTTCGAGAAGACTCCAGCTCCTTGAACTTGATCAAAAAGATCTTGTATTCTGGGTAAAGGGTACTTGTTCTTGATGGTTACATTGTTAAGATTCCTGTAATCTCCACACATTCTCCTTCCTCCATCTCTTTTATCAACAAAGATAACTGGTGTACCCCATGGTGACACACTTTCTTGGATAAATCCCTTCTGTTCCAGTTCATCTATCTGAGCCTTCAATTCTACTAACTCTTTTGGCCCCATCTTATATGGTGGTTGAGCTATTGGTGTTGTGCCTGGAATTAGATCTATGGTAAACTCGATCTCTCTATCGGGTGGCATTCCCGGTAGTTCCTTGGGAAATACATCTTGAAACTCATTCACTACAGGATATCTTCAATCTTCACCTCCTTCAGACTATTCAGCTCCAATCCTATCTCCAACTGAGTGTACTTGTCTCCTTGAAACACTATCTGACCTCCTATGGAGTTTCGGAGTGATACTGTCTTGTCTCCACAGTTGATTACTGCGCCATTCTCCGTTAACCAGTCCATTCCTAGGATGACTGATATGTCCTTCATGGGGATGATGAATAGGTCCGCGAAATATACACAGTCACAAATGGTTATGACCTGTGCTTCTTTCACGTGGGTTACTAAGATCGTTCCCCCCGTGACATAGGCATCCCCAATGGGCCTGCCAAAGATGGTACCCGGGGTTTACTGAAGGCCCACTACCCGAAGAATAAGAAGATTCGGGAGCCCAAGATATATTAAGGAAAGTTAGAGTTGTAATAGAAAGTGTTATTTGTAATCTGGCGGGATGAGTTAGAAACCGTCCCGGACTCTGTAACTTGTAAAACGAAACCCTCGGCTCCACCTCCTATATAAGGGGGAGTCGAGGGACAAAGAAAGGATCGAATCTACTGTCAACATAACCCTAGTTTTCATAATCGTCGAGTACTTTTCGCCTAAACCTTCGAGATCTACTTGCCCTCTACTTCTAGCAAAACCCTAGTCTACAATCTGTAGGCATTGACAAGTTAATCCTTTGTCACCCCGCAGATAAGACAGTTATAGGTGTTTCTAACTTAGAACATCTAAGCCCGAATTGTTCCACAAATTCCCGTGCAAGGAATGATGTAGTTGCTCCAGTATCAAATAATACTTTGCCAGGATGAGTAAGGATGCTGAGCGTACCTAAGACTGCTTGATCCGACTCTCCCGCTTGCTCCAAAGTTGTGCAATTCAGCTTTCCATATGGCTTTCCCCTCTTGTTGTTGTTGTTGTTGTAGTTGTTGTTGTTGTTGTTACCTCCGCCTCGTCCTCCGGAGCTTTGTCCACTCCATGACGCCTTGTTTGGACACTCTGGCTTGATGTGTCCCTCTTTCCCACAACCATAGCATATGATCCTGGGCTTCTGACAATCCTTTTGGATATGTCCCCTCTGCCCACAGCTGTTGCAGATGATCTGATTCCTTGGGTTCTGATTCGACCTCCCGGTTATACTGATTACCAGTAGGTCGGAATCATGGTTTGAAACTCCGATATGGAGTCGGTTTACTGACTGGGTACTTCCTTGGCTCGATACGAGCCCTCTTCCTCCTATCCTCCTGGACCTGCCTGTAGTCATCCTCGAAAGTGATTGCCGAATCAATCAGTTTCTGAAATTCTGCAGTCCGTGCCAACCTCAGTTGCATCTTCATGTATGGATTCATGCCTTTCATGAATCGTTTCTTTCTTTTCTCCTCAGTGTCCACTTCCTCGTGCATATCTTGACAGCCTATTAACATCCTGCATGATAGGTGCAGTATTCTGATGCAGCTCGTCAAACTCTCTCTTCTTCAGCTCCACCACGCTCTCCGGAACATGGGCATCCCGGAACTTCTTCTTGAATTCCTCCCAGGTGAACACCTTTTCTGGAGGGTGTACTGCCACAAGATTCTCCCACCATGATGCTGCTGGACCTAACAACAGATAAGTGGCATACCGAATCTTTTCTTCATCATTGCATCCAACGGTCCTCAACTTTCTTTCAGTGTCCATGAGCCAGTCTTCTGCATCCATTGGTTCTGGGGCTGATGCAAAAGGTAGTGGTCTTGCATTCTGGAAGTCTGATAAGGTTACTCCCTTGCCTTCATTACCCCTATCATTGATGATGTGGGTAAAGAAATCTTGCATGTTCTTGTTTTGACTCTCCTGGTACCTCCTCCTATCTTCTTCCATTGCCCTCATGTACTGTTGGAAATCTGGATGCATCATTGGGTGTGGTGGTGGTGGTGCATCCTCTGCTCTAGCTGCTGCATCTGCTTCCTCTTTTTCTTTCGCCTCCCACTCTCTCCGAGCATCTTCGGTTTCAACTAACGCCATTTCCCCCGAGTCCTGTAACAAAGAGCGATTACTCATAATTACACCATGCAAATGTTTTCTGAGCTCAACTCATTGCCCAGAACTAGTCACACAATGAAATCGAGAAGCAAATCCAAAGCAAACATTTATTATGTATATACACCGTATATTTACATAACATACACACATATATTACATGTGGTACTTATATAACCACTTATTTGGCTTCAAGCCCAAGCCAACGGAATTTAAAATACGTTCTAGTACAATACCACCTATACTACTTTATTCTTCCTTGGAGCTCTACTCCTCATCGTCTTCGCCTCCGCATACATTCCTGGGTCCATCCGGCGACTTGTCTTCCGAACACCGTCCGAACAAAGGTCCTTCCGTAGGTATGTAATCGATGGACGAAGTGCCAAGACAGAGATCAGTCATGCCAAAGTAACGGACAATGACTCGTATGTATCCCCGTAGGATACATACCTCCTTCATTGGTCATCCCTGAAGGGTTTCGATTCACCTGCCCCCTCATCTTCTTCTTCTTTTTCACTCCGAGCTTTCACCTTCCTCGTACTGTGATGGTTTTGAGAATCCCATCTCCAAGTCTAAAGAAATGGAATCGGTACCTTTCTCTTCCTTCCCATAGTGTCGGTTAATATACTGGTTAACCCCGCCACTTTCATCTCCAGTGTCACATGGAATAGGTTCCTCCTCATCTCCATAAGGTTCCCCGAAACGCCAACCGGTTGAGTTTTCGATTGGTGACTCGGAGCAGTTTAGGTTCCAGGAGTTATCTCCCCCATATCCCGAATCATATGATGCTGACACATGTGGATAATGTGGGACAAAGTTGGGTGTAAGTGGATCTCTCTGGGTTGCCTGGCCACTCCAATCTACAGGGCTGTTTAGGCTAAAGAAGGGTGTTGTATATTGGGGTTGTGCCCTCAGATCATGCATCCGAGCTTGAACTTTATCAGGGTCCGTGAACTCAGCTAGCATGTGGTCAATCTCACCCACCATCTTCACGTGTAGAAGGTACATCGTAGTCAGAAAGACTTACAGCTGTCCATGTGCTTGCTGCAACTTCAGGATGTTTGTTTGCCATCAGCAGATGATTCAGAGTAGGATCCTCATCTTCCTCGGCATGAGGTATATGAGAATACTCTGAACAGCAGTTCTACTGACTTGTGCTGCCTTATTTCAAGGATTGCCTTGAATATGGCCATGTGAAAGGATGTGGTAAATGTTTTGGCTTCTCCGTATGGCATTATACGGCTCATCTCCAGTTGCATAGGTAGTTGAACTGAAACTCTGTACTTGGCTACTATCTCTCCATCATAATAGATGTACTTGAGAACAGGTATCCGAGTTTCACAATGAAGTTCCTTCAGCATCCCACGCAGGAGATCTGTAAGTGGTCCCTCATAATCACCGAGCCAGCCCTCAACCTGCCTCAAAGTCCTCTTGGGAAACGTGTACGCCATTATGGCTGTATACAAAAGCAGAAAATTAGTAGTGATAGTGTATAATAATAGTTATATAAAGAATTATCGCACTAAAATATATGATTTCTTTCTATTCTCAAGTGAATAAACATCATATTTTTAGAGAATCCTTTACTACTTAAACTTGACTCCTACAGGTTTCTTCCCTATACTAGGTTTTTCCAACCTAAGGTCGCAACATTTGCTCTGATACCAGCTGCGGTGACCCAGCATACCACTTCATGTTGTAGTATACAAGTCGTTGATATGATCTTCATGAAGGGACTTCTTCACAAATATCACATCCCTCAGAGTGGTACAACAGAAACATTGCAGGTCATAACACTCGATAAAATATTACAATCATGTTCTTAACAAGTTGGTATTCTCACGGGTCCGATGAGAACACCCTACAACATAAGGTACTATTACAAACCAACATAGATATGAAAAGAGCTCAGCAACTTATTTAAGTATGCCACTACGCTGCTCGGCTCTATATTACTAAGGTATATCACTACTCCTCCACCTCCATGTCATAGGTTCCGTAGACTATCCCATAGTCTACTCCTTCAACTCCTCCGGAAAGATCAGGTTCCTCGTAGACCAGCTCGTAGCTTCCTCCTGGTGCTCCATCGGCGATGGTTTCCACTTCCGTATCGTCTAGCAAGGGTGTCGAAAGAAAGTGAGTACAGGGGTACTCAGCAAGTTCAAAAGAGTAAAAGGTGTTTGATGCACTAGCTACGACCTTCGATCAGAAAATCTTAGGTCAATGCATGTTTCGAAATCATTTCTTCAAAAGGTTTATTTTATTCTGAAAACTATGCCCGTCAGTCTTCACAGGTTGACTAGAACTTCACGGAGTTCCTTTCCTGCGTTCGCAGTTCCCTTCCCGAACAGGAGTGACAGCCACAATTTAATACACTGCAGAGGTGCGTTACTTTTCCCATAAGAGATCTCACCCTTTTTGCCATCCGCAGGGACTTGCCCCGTTCACACTTCCTTGGTGTGAGGCCGGTATAAAGATCCAAGCCCACACCGCCTTCTCCGCGACCTCGCAGACCCACCCTTTTGTAAGTCTGTCCTCTCCTATATCTATGGGTAGACTAACACAGGCACTTGTTCTCTCCTATACCGTTAAGGTAGACTGATCCGAACAACTTATGTGCCCTGTTCTATACACCATAGATAGACTGATCCGGACAACCCTTACAATCCTTCATAGACCGATAATAAGTCTACCCTCTCCTGTATCTAATGGTAGACTATGCAGGACCACATGTCCCCACCTTTACCAAAGATAGACCGATCCGGGCAACCCTTATTACCAATCCGTTGGCATGCGAGAGGGAAAAGATACAACTGGCTTCCCCAGCCATTATAGATCTTATGGTCAACGCGATATGTACGGCGCTAGAATCACTGGACGGCATTGGTACTTAGTCCTAAATGAATAGTACCCTTGCAATGGAACCTCCACCAATCAACACATACCATGGTTCCATTGCCACCACATAGTCATATTCATAATTGAAAAGTAACATTTTATTTTCAATGCAGGAATGATAAGTAATATAGCTTTGCATTAAAGTGATAGAAAATACTCAAATTGACATGAGCAAGGGTGAACTTGCCTGTGGACTGCGAGATAGTGCAGTTCAATGCGTTGGATGGAACCTGGACCTCGGGTTCTGTAAAGAAGCATCATTGTCCGGTAAGGACAATGTTATAAAATCCAAACGATGCATGCATGGATGTATTATTTTATGTTGAATCCCTTTACCCCAATGAGTTATTACAATTTAGGGTTGAGTTAAGATTTATGCCTTTGGCAATAATTTGCAATTGTTTTAATGTATAAACCACTTTAATTCACATAAGGTAACATAATTCAAAGTAAAACTACTCTATTTTGGTGATTCATTATTTATTCCAAAATAATTTGAAATAATAGAGTTGTCTCTATATTTTTGAGAATAAAGAGGAATAGAATATCCTCCTTTGGAAGATACCTTTTTCAAATAGAAATGACTTGGAATAATAGACTTTTATTTTGAAATATTTAAAAATAAGTATTTGAACTTATTTGGGATTTTTCCTTGATTTATTAATACAAGGAAATATAATTTGAAATTCCAAATGTTTATTTTAAATTCATAAAATTCACAAATTTAAATTTGTTCATTAAATTTTATTTCATATTTTATTCTTATCAAGAATAATTTTTCATTCACCAATCCAATTTTTAATGGATTTTTAGAGTTGTATTTTATTTATTAAAATTTGGTGAAATTCTGGTTATTTTTAAATGTGAAATGACTAAAATACCCCTCCTGGCCCCTATTGGGCCAGCCCACTAATTCTGGCCCACAGGACAGCCCACTAAGGCGTGTCCCTTAACGGGTCGGTGGCGCCGAACGGCCCACCTCACTCGCTCACTCGCTCGTCTCTCATTCGCTCGACCTAACCCTAACCGCCGCGACGCCCGTGGCGATGGCGTCGCCGCCATGGCCGCCGCCGTGCTCCGGCCAGCTCCGAGCTCCCCGCCGTAGCCACCTACCAAATCGAACCGCCGCGCGCATCTATCGATCCGCCGCGTGGTTTTCCCCTCTTCTTCTCCTAGTAGATCGCCTCCGTTGTGGATCTCGTGGAGAATCGCCTTTGGCGATTGACGATCTCCGGCGAGCTCGCCCGCCGTGTGCGCCTCCGAGACCGACCGGCGCAGTGCTGCTCGCAGACTTGTGCCGTCGTCCGTACCGTGCCGTGGTGGTGTTCGTGCTCGCCGGCGTAACGCCGCGCCTACCCCCGGACTTGCAGGGCCGCGCAGCACGCTCGCCATGCCCTAGCCTCTCCTTCCAGGCGCAAGTAAGTGATTCGTCTCCATCTCCTTCTCCTTTCCATGCCTGTGCGCCTCCCAAGCTATGTGCTTCTTCTTCCTTGAGTTCTACCGCCTCGGTGATCCCGTGATCACGAGCTTTGCAATACTGTGCTTCCATTTTTAGCTATGGCCGTCACCGCTTCGGTACCGCGTGTTACCTTGCTTCGTACATGCCATCTGTTGCTTGCCTCTCGCTCCTAGCATGCTCTGATCTTGCTATCATGTATCTGCTTATGAGCTTGCTATGCCATGCTGTTCATGCTTATGGGCTTGCTATGCTTACTGGTAATCTACACTTGCTTGATTAGGTGTGCTATTGGGCATCAGTGACACTTGTGAGTGCCAGTGGTGCCTGTGAGGTGCTTCTGTGCTTCCTGTGTAAGCTATTGATCCATTGGATCAACCATTGCTTGCTGGCTAGGTTGTTTGTGTAGTTTAACTTGATTCATTTGATCCATTTGATCAATGAAATGACAGTGGTGCCTTACTGATTAATTCTGTGGCTAAGTGGATCATTTCCTTACTAAAGCTGATGCTCAAGCATCACTATGCTTACTGTACTCATGTGCTGTTGCCTAGCCTAGCTCACTGGACTTGATCCAGTGGCTATGATGCAGTGACTTATACTATGTTGCCTCACAGTGTGCTACTGTCAATGAATAGCATGAATCTGTTACAAATTCATGCTTGAATAAATTGATTCATGATGAACTGCTTATGCAGTGATGATTTAAATTATTTGCTTGTGTATGAGTTTGTTGTTCATGATCATTTGACAAGCAAATGAAATCAGAATCCCTTTCTGGATACTGATGGCTTTTCTTTGGGTGGTTAAAATGGTTCTGTGACCTCAGTAGCCTAGTTACTGATTGGTTGCTCACCTGCTTGGTTGGATCTTGTTGGCTACTCATCTTTGCTTGCATATTTGGGGATCATACTAGCTATGAATGCCAATATGCTTGCCTGTGATGAAATCTAGGGTTTACTGATGGTTGTGTGCCTAGGGTTATCTGTGTAGTCTTTACTAGCTGCTATATATTGCAATACATCTACTGGTGCTATCTGTGCATGAGATCTTGCTTCTGTGCACAAGATCTGTATCTGGATGGGTTTTTATCTTAGTGGCTTTTTGACTGACAGAGGTCCTTGGTGAAACCAAGTGATGATTTCCCTTTTGAGCATCTGCTCAATTCCATGACTATGTCATGCATAATGAATGGATTGGATCCATTGGATCCAGTCCAGGAACTTGGTATACCTTGCTCCAGCTCCTAGAAAGAAATGTTTTGTTGCTGCAGACTTGGGGTTTTGTACACAGCCCTTCACCTCCAGGTTCTGGTGGATCTTCTCAGGTCACCATGATTCATGGTGGTTAAGTGGTTGTGTGTTGGTGCTGTTCTTGAGTATGAACTGGATGAACTCTGTGTTGAACTAGCTTCACCCTTACCTGGTGAATCTTGTCTGGTCGACTGTGCACTGGTTCTAGGGTTTGTACTGCTTTTATATGAACCCTACTTCTGTCCTTGCCATGACACACAAGCAGGCTTTGCTTTATGACTAGGCTTGTGCATGCCTTGCTGTTGTGTGCACAGCACACATGAGCAGTGTGCTCATATGCTGAAACTTGAGCCCCGATGGTTGCTCAGTTTTGGTCTGCTCCTTCTTATCCTGGTGCTGTCCAGGTTTTGGACAAGCACAAGTGTCAATGACACTTGGTTAACTGTCCAAACTGAATCTGTCACACTAATCGGTCCAAACTGAATTTCTACACTTAACATTCTGTCTAGTATTGGTTTTTCTGTTTTGCAGGTTTTGAATCATGACCAGAAGATATCATCAAGGCATTTAGTCTAGGTTTTTATTCAGAACAACCTTGTACTCTTCCTTTTTCTCATTTCTGTTTAATATTCCTCAATTCTTGTATCAAGAATATTGTAAAGACTTTGTAATTGTGTTGTATATCAATAAAGCTCAAGTTTTTGTTTATGAGCTTTTGTATTATGTAATGTGTATATTCTTGATTAAATATTGTATTTGATATTCACTTTGAAATTCAAAATGATTTGAATTTCATCTTGTGTTTGAATTATAATTTCATTTTTATATTGTGTAATGCTTATTGTTTAATGTATTACACTTATCAAATGAAATCAACTACCAACATCAATAAGATACAAAAGAGATCATGTCGAAATTTCCCTAACTCACATTGCCTAACCCTAAGTGCAAAATGAGAGAGAACCTCGATCCCTCTTAGGTTTAGTTGCAATAAGGCGCGAAAATTTCCCCCGTTTTGCAATGCAATGCACATCCCATTTCTAAATCTACCCTTCGTTGTTCCTATGTTCTGGGTTATTACACGATGGCCCTTCATTTTTAATGCTATTATTGAAAGCCTAAATCTGAAGGAAATTTCACTGTCTGGTCGGCAATATACTTGGGCTAGTCGGCGAGTGACACCTACCTATGAAAAGTTAGATCGTGTTTTGGCTAGTGTGGAGTGGGAACAAAAATTCCCATTGGTTTCGGTGAGAGCTTTATCTAGGTCGGGATCCGATCACACACCTCTTCTTATTGATTCAGGGAATCATGCACACTTAGGAAACAAACCTCGTTTCTCTTTTGAGTTGTCTTGGTTGCAACAGGACGGATTCTATGATTTGGTGGCACTCGAATGGGCTGCAGCCCCAATGGGGGTATCGCCAATTGATAACTGGCAAAAAAAGATTAGGCACTTACAAAAAAATTTAAGAGGTTGGGCAAAAAATCTAAGCGGGAAATATAAGCTGGAAAAGGAGAGGTTAATCGGAATCATTGATTTTCTGGACATTAAGGCGGAAACTTGCCCTCTATCTACTCTTGAGAGGGATGAGTTAAAAATTGCTAATGATAATTTGAATAAGCTGAGAAGATCCGAGGAAACAAAATGGGCACAGAGAGCCAAGGTTAAATATGTTCAGGAAGGGGGTAATAATACAAGATATTTTCACTTAATTGCTAATGGAAAGCATAGGAAGAAGAAAAATTTTCAACTAGAACAGGATGAGGGCACAATTGTTGGGGATGAGAACCTTAAAAATTACATTACTGAATATTATAAAAAGCTTTTTGGTGAGCCGCAACACAGTTCAATAGTAATGATGGAGGATAGAATTGATGATATTCCTCAAGTTTCTGCGGCTGAAAATGATTTTTTGATTAAAGACTACTCTGCCGAGGAAGTTTATACCGCGATCTCACAAATGAAGCATAATAAGGCACCGGGGCCTGATGGTTTTCCGGCTGAGTTTTATCAAACCTTTTGGGAAGTAATTAAAGTGGATCTAATGGCGCTTTTTCTTTCTTTCCAAAAAGGTGAACTACATTTGCATAGGCTTAATTTTGGGGTCATTACTCTACTTCCGAAAAAAGATAATGCGATTCAAATACAACAATACCGTCCTATTTGTTTACTTAACCTGATCTTTAAGATCTTTACTAAAGTTGCTACCATTCGTATTTCGGAGGTTGCGCATAATGTCATTAAACCTTCCCAGACTGCTTTCATGCCGGGCAGACATATTTTAGAGGGAGTGGTTGTGCTTCACGAGTCCATTCATGAAATGCATAGGAAAAAGCTAGATGGTGTGCTTTTTAAAATAGATTTTGAAAAAGCTTATGATAAGGTTAAATGGCCGTTTTTACAACAAGTATTGCGTATGAAAGGCTTTGATAATACCTGGTGTGATCGAATTAGACAATATGTGCAAGGTGGGAGTGTGGGGATTAGGGTGAATGATGATATCGGACATAATTTTCAAACAAGGAAAGGCTTGAGACAGGGTGATCCTTTATCTCCCATCCTTTTTAACATTGTCGTGGATATGCTAGCTATTATTATTGCACGGGCTAAGGAAGCGGGTCAGATTGGGGGTCTTTTACCTCATCTAGTCGAAGGGGGAATTTCAATCCTACAATATGCTGATGGTACAATTCTTTTTATGGAACATGATATTGCTAAAGCATTGAACATGAAATTAATTCTATGTATTTTTGAACAACTCTCCGGTCTGAAAATTAATTTTCACAAGAGTGAGATCTTCTGTTTTGGTAAAGCAAAAGATATTGAACAACAATATATGCAGATTTTTGGTTGTGAAGCAGGTGCTCTACCATTTAAATATTTGGGTATACCTATACATCACCGTATATTGAGAAACGCTGAATGGAATCCGGTTGAAAGTCGTTTTGCTTCAAATTTAGGATGCTGGCGTAGTAAAATGCTTTCTTATGGGGATAGGTTGGTTCTCATTAATTCGGTGTTAACGAGTCTACCAATGTTTATGTTATCTTTCATGGAAATACCTGTTGGGGTTAGGAAAAGACTAGATTTCTACAGATCTAATTTCTTCTGACAATCTGATGAAAAAAAGAAGAGATATAGACTTTCTAAATGGAACATTGTTTGTAGACCAAAAGACCAGGGGGGTTTGGGTATTGAAGTTCTGGATCTAAAGAATAAATGTTTACTGAGTAAATGGTTATATAAACTCCTTACTGAAGAGGGTATGTGGCAACAAATCTTGCACAATAAATATTTGCACTCTAAAACTTTAGCGCAAGTTGAGGCAAAGCATACGGACTCACCTTTTTGGAAAGGTCTTATGAAAGTGAAATCTGATTTTTTTACTAGAGGATATTTCAAAATTGGTGATGGTAGTTCGGTGCGTTTTTGGGAAGATGTTTGGTTAGGGGATGTTCCTCTATCACAACAATATCCCTCTCTTTATAATATTGTGCAACATAGAGATGTTCTGGTTTCCACGGTGTTGGCTCAAAATCCATTGAATATTACTTTCAGGAGAGGTCTGAACGATCACAAATATACTGAATGGTTGCATTTGTGTCAACGCCTTATAACTACTAATCTCACTGGGGAACCTGATAAGTTTGTTTGGAAGCTGACAGATTCGGGAATTTTCACCGTTAAATCTATGTATCTTGATTATATGAATGGCCATACTAGATTTCTGCGCAAATATTTGTGGAAACTCAAAATCCCTCTTAAGATAAAAAAATTCATGTGGTTTCTTAATAGTAAGGTTTTACTTACTAAAGACAATTTGGCAAAACGTAGATGGACAGGATCTCTGAAGTGTTGTTTCTGTAATGCAAATGAAACTGTTAACCATTTGTTCCTTCGTTGTCCATTCGCTACTATTATTTGGAGGATGATTTATTTTGCTTATAATATTCCGCCACCTACGAGTATTACTAACATGTTTGGGAACTGGTTGTATGGAGTTCCAAAGAAAGATAAAAACAAAATTCGGATTGGTATATCTGCTATATGTTGGACAATATGGAACACTAGAAATGATATGATTTTTAATAATCAAAAGGGTACTAACTTTTTGCAGGTAATTCTTCGAGCTGTGCATTGGATACAGCTATGGGCTTTCCTGCTACCGGAGGATCAGCGCAAGGATATGGATACTGGCTGCAACAGACTACTGGCGGTTACGCAGGATTTCTACTACCGGGCTACTGGGTGGCAACATAATAATAGGATAGAGTATGGCTAGCCTATTTAGATGTCTGATGTTCGATTGGTTGATTTATGTGGCAACCAAGTCGGACCTGCTCTGTTTTTGTTTGCTTTATTTTTCTTATACTTAATACTTGATACGTTTTAATAAAAGGCCGTGTGCATCAATTGATGCAGAGGCTGGGGTGTTTTTGCTCCTTGATCTAAAAAAATGAGCTTGATGGCTTGCGTAGAATATAAGAGAAAGAATTTCAAGGGTCGGAATGTACCATCAAAGAATTAGTTTGGGTAATTTCCGTGCATTTGGGACTCAAGATCCCAAACCCCCACTTAGTTTTATCATTGATCTTGAACCCCTTCTGACAAAATGTTGACTGGAAAGATTGGCAATGAGCACAAAAAGATGAACTGGCAGAAGGCACTGCAATAGTTTTAGCATGAGTAACCTTTATTTCTTTATGAGAAGATGTGGTAGACATGTGTTTATTCTTAGTGATCTTGAAGCCATTTTGTAGCTACCCAAAGTTCACCTTAAGTTTCTCATGAGCAACTACAAGCGCCTCTATTGATTTCTTGAACCCTTCAACTAACTCATACAAACTGTTAAGACCTTTTCTTCTTGACAAGGTCACTTTCGGTCTTTGCGATCTTATTTTTACCTTCCTCATGCTTCTCCTCATGGAAGTCCAAGTCTACCTTATGTTATACTGCATGGTCCTCCGTCCTCTCTGTTAGAGATAGAGTTGTAATAGGTTTTGATTAGGAAACCTAGTTGCATACGATGTAAATTACACCCCCTTGTACTCCTATATAAAGAACAGAACAAGGGCACGGAGATCATCCGAGTAGCCCGTATCTACCTGATCAATAATACAAGTTTTAGAGTGATTGGCATTTTTAATAACCGTCTATCCACCTTAATCTAACGGTGGCAAATAGACGGAACCAAACTGACGGAACCTAAAATGTGAGACCGGAACCAAAATATGTAGGACCGGAACTTCTAATATACTTCGCGAATATTATAAAAGAGAATCGTCCTTTTGAGCGGTCGAAGCACCGGATAAGACTGCACGAATCTTAAAGCAACGACCATTGAGATATATGCACACAACTTCGCAATCACTCACCGGTTCTCTTCTCCGGCGATCCCCGCGTGGTTGTCGAGGCGGCAACACAGAGCCGGCCTCCAGCGCTAGTCGAGGAGAAGCAGGCGCGTCGGGGATTGATAGGATCGGCGGCGGGGAACCACCACGGAGCCGGCCGCCGCCTCTAGGAGAGGAAGGAGTAGGGGCGTCGTGGATTGGGGGACATCGGTGGGAAATTGGGTGGCTGTCGGGGTGGCCCGATGGAGCCTGCCGCCGGCGTTAGGCGAGGAAGGAGGAGGCTCTGTGCCTGTGACATGTGCAACGGAAGGCCCCTGCAGCTTGCGGCAATGTTTTCGTTCTCCAGCCTGTACAAGAACACCATGAACGTGAGGAAGACCTCCAGGCATCTACAGTCGTGATGCATCAGGTAAAACATAGTGTGCCTATTGATGTGCTCAGCGACCTATTCTCTGTATATGGAGTGGTGGAAACAATATTTCAATCATTGAATCAGCATGGGCGTAAAGTCTTAATCCAGAAAAAGCATGGTTACATGGCTGATATTGCTTTGAGACCTACACGTGGTGTTTACCTATACCGTACTCACTGACAACTCAGATCATACATAATTGCAAGCTCTCGCTGATTATTCATCTGTGTTGTTCTCTGATTAATTTCTGACCAAATTTTTTACCTGACAATCTTCAGATGTTTGTGAACCATGATTAGTTTTGCCAATTACTCCTACAATATTTTAGCACGCTAAAATGTTAAGTCAGTGTCTAATAACATCTTCATACTTCATTGTTATGCCAATTACTCCTACAATATCTGTTATGGTCTTTGTTGTTTGAGATTTATAAAGAACCATTCAATTCACCTGTAGTTCTGACCATAGTTCAATAAACTGAAGCTGAATTGCTTGAGATTGATGAACTGAAGCTTCACTCACTGTCGCTTTGATTCAAAATGTTCTTGTATGAGTACACAGTACAACGATGTAACCAGTCTAAACATTTTTGCATTTTAAATATCTTCCATCTTACCAATCTTAATAAGTTTCGCATTTAGGACAGGGAATGAGGGAAAGACACAGAAGTTTGATGTGAACAGCTCTAAGGCATAATATGATTTGCATTTTTTCTACTTTATGAGAAATGTTCCCAAGGATAGTTTGTTCAGATTGAGAGTCAATTATTCTTATTTTAAATATTTTTGGCTCCTCGTTAATTCTTATTTTAAAGCAGGAAGCATGATAGTCATTAATCCTTATTTTACAGTAGGAAGCATGATAGTTATTATTGCATAAGTTTGTAATTATTGCATTGCCCAGGTTTACTGGTTTATCAAGTGTTGTGTTGCCTTTCCAGGCAGATACTTCTCCACGAGGATCCTGAATTTGTGCCACTATCACTTGTGATGTCTGTCTATTCTCCTAAACAGAACGCGGTGATTGAGTCTCTCTTGAACATGGAGAAGCATTTAACTGCTTGAGGTTATTTTCTCGTGATCTCCATTTAACTGCTTGAGGTTATTTGGTCTCTCCTCTTGGTGGTATCAAAGTTAGTGTTGGAACTGTGTAGTATTAGATACACGTTTGCATAGCCAAGGACTACACAACTCTGAGTGGAATGGAGTTTGCTTGCACCTAATTTCCTACATACACAATGGTAAAAAATATGTGTGTAAAAAGCATTTGTATATTTGCAATAAAATGCCACTATTATTGGACTTGTCTGCACCTTGGTTTACTTCCTGCATACCTAATTTATGAAATATTTCCTGTGTACCTAATTTCTGAAATATTTGAATGTATGCACCTTTTCTTTCATCAGATTCTTGAATGGCTTGGAACACAACATTGGTGGGACATTAGTGAGATGTACTTGTTGATGCTTGTCATGGCTTACGGAAAATAGGGAGATTTGAGCAAGGCGGAAAGTGTACTGGTGTACATGAACAAGAAAGGTTACCAGCCAACTGTGGCATCTTAGACTGGTCTGATGGAAGCATAAGGAAGAGCCAAGCAGTACTAAATGCCAATGATGTATTTCATAAGATGCAGACATCAAGCCATGAACCATTGCCAAGAACATATCAAATAATTTTGTAATCACTTGTCAGGACTAACTATTTGCTTAGTGACATTTACTTTGGATGATTATGTGTTTTTTAATGTGCTTGCCGTGAACGAAGATATGTCTTCGTCGGATGATTATGTGTTTTTTTTAATTTATGCTATTTCTCGGAACCTTTTTCAAGATTATGTACCCATGATTTCGCTAGTAATACCATGCACCCATCTCATTTTTTGTTAGTGCAAGGAAGCACATAGCTCATATCCTATTTCTCTGTCTATTATTAGTTCAGTTATAGTACATATTGTAGATAAGCCTCAGCAAAACTGTATTGCATAGGTTCCTTTAGTTCGATTCAATTATACATCTGTTACAACACCAAAGCAGTCCAGCAGACATAATATACACAACAGAGTTAAGACTCAAATGTACACCCGAAAGATTCAGAGTTCACCAAATTTCAGTGTCCTGTCTACTCATCACTTGAGTGAGCAAAGAACTCATTGTTTATATACATACACGTATAACACACAAACTGATTGTTTATACATACATACACGCATAGCTGGTGTTCTGAATGTATGGATTAATTAAAAGAACCACATCCCTCAGCTTGCTACCGAAGGAGCCAGCAATATTAATTTTTTTTTTTTTTGAGGGAACACGTGGATTTTATTGATCACAAAACCATAATGTCATTACAAATAAGCTCTCGGATACAATCCGGAGCAACACCACGCGTCACCAAACTAGATTTCTCGCAAAGCCTAGCCAGAGAGTGTGCCACAACATTTGCACCTCTCAAAACATGTTGGAAACTACAAGAAGAAAACGTAGTAGCTAAAAACTTGATATCTTCAATCACCGATCCCAGAAAAGATCGGTCAGTCACCGAGCTTCTCACTCGTTGGATTACAGATAGGCAGTCTGAAGCAACAAACAATCGATCAAAGCCTTCGTCTTTGGCAAAATGGATAGCCCGGCGTAGCGCCAATGCTTCAGCAAGTTCCGGCAATGTTACCTCCTGTAGGTGCTCGCCACAAGTCGCTAAGCACGATCCAGTGTGATCCCTGATAACAATGCCGATGCCCATACGCCTGGAAGAGGAGAAGATCGCCGCATCCACGTTGACGAGAACTGTACCTTCCGGCGGCGGAGACCATTTAAAGCTCGACGAAGTAGTCTCACGCCTATGGGTGGTAGCAGGTTTGTATAGATGCTGAGTAATCATCTCAATATAAGCCTTTACCTTTGTTGCAATGGTCCGAGGATGCATCAAGTTTTCTCCCTCACGGACCTTGTTGCGCGCATCCCAGATATGCCACATGGCAGTCATGGCCGTAGTGAGTTCGAGATCAGATCCTCTCTCCAAGAAATCCAGAGCCCAAACTCGAGGAGATATAAAGTGGCTCCGACCCAATCGGATCATGTACTGTTGCCTGATTTCCCGCCACACCTCATTTGCAAAATGACAGAATAGGAGCGCATGCTCCACAGTCTCGCGCTGGCCACAGAAGATGCACAACTCCGACGCGGGAACACCACGATGTTGCAGCTGTGATCCGCAAGGTAAGCAATTATGTGCAAAACGCCAAAGAGTGATCTTCATTTTCCCTGGGGCCTTAGCAGTCCACAATTTTTTCCAAGATTTTGTGTCATCCATGAACATAGAGGACAAACCATTTCCATTCCGGTTGCGGTCAACCATGAACTGACTAGAGCGAGCGAGATTATAAGCTGAACGCACTGAATAGACACCAAAACGAGTGTGTGGCCATGAAACGAAGTCGTCGCCGATGTGCTGGCTGATCGGCACCTGAAGGATCTTTGCTGTGGTGTCCTCATCAAAAATGGTGTGGAGAAGATCCACATCCCATGTACGCGAGCTAGCCAGGATCAATGTATCAACTGTTTGGTTCTCTGGAATCGGTACCAGAGGGTGCACAAGCGATGGAGAAAGATCAGGAATCCACCTATCCTTCAAGATCTTCGTTTTCATACCATTACAAATACCCCAACGGACTCCTTCTTCAAGAATTTTTTTGCCATGCATGATGCTTCTCCACGTGTATGATGAGGACCGTGGAACTGGAGCATCCCAGAAGTCACACTCAGGGTAGTACCTTGCCTTAAGCACCCTGGCGCAAAGGGAGCTTGGGTCAGTAAGAAGGCGCCAACACTGTCTGCCCAGCATTGCTTGATTAAAAATTTCAATGTCGCGAAAACCGAGACCTCCAAGGTTTTTGGGGCTAGACAGCCACTTCCAAGAACGCCAATGCAGCTTCCTCTTGCCATCCTTGAAGCCCCACCAATAATTAGCAATAGCTTTTCTCATATCTTCACACGTTGAAATTGGCAACTGGAAGCAACTCATCACAAAGGTAGGTATAGATTGGATGACAGCCTTAAGGAACACTTCTTTGACAGCCTGATAGCAGCAGAGCAGTCCAAGAGATGTAGATGTACTGGAAGAAACAACATCTCATCAGCCCAACGTCAGAGAACTGCGGGCCTTCCTTCCAACTGCTTCTACCTAGCTGCAGAAAAGAGTTTCAGACTTCAGAGAACGCAAATGGGTGCACTTGCATGGCAAGAAGCAAGCAGGTTCAGTTTCAGCAGATGTTGTACACAGCAGATAGCTAAAGCATTGACAGACGGTGCCCGAAGAGGTCAAAGCTAATCAAACAGCGGTGAATGATAGGGCTTAGTTCAGGGATTAAGCCAATGTATCAATATTGAAGGACGCCAACACTAACGATCATTCTTGTCACCATTGCCACATGGGCAGGCACCAGAGCTTGAGACCCTTACATTAGTAGTATAGATTTACTCAGTAATGCGCATCGACCGGCCAACCCATCCAATGCTACAAGAGACTCCTTTGATGATACTTTGTGTGCAAATTTTAATACTGTGGTTCCGCAGTGAAGAACAAATCAATGTGCTGGTAGTAATGTAGTATTATTTTTTATAAATCGGAGCTTACCGACGTCCACAGAAGCCATGCTCCCGGCGATCCCAGCGAAGCTCCGGCTGATTCCCGCTACCGAGGGGATGGGCCCGTGACTCCCCGGCGATCCCCGTGAGGCCGTGACGGAGGGGAGGGGGTGGCGACGGAGATGACGGGGCAGTGAATCTCCAGGCGATCCCCGCGACGGAGGAAGGGGCGGCGGCGGCGGCTCTCGGCTGCGGCGGACAAGACGGGTCCCGCGACGGGAGCAGGGCGTGGCGGCTCGCGGCAAGGAGAGGGGGTGTCGACGCTCGAAGGACAGGCCAGGGCTGTGAGTCCCGTGACGGGGGGAGGGGCGGCGGCTTGCGGCGGCGCCTCGCGGATGCGACGGAGGAGATGGGGTGCGACGGAGAGTCCGGGGCCGTCAGTCCACGCGTCGGGGCGAGGGGTGGCGGCGGAGGCTGCGGGGCGGCGGCGGAGGCTGCGGGGCGGCGGCGGCTGTCGCTCTGGGAAGAACACGACTCTGACTCGTTTCTGTTCTGGCCCGCTTTTCCTTTTCTATCGCTTTTGATTTTAGTTTCATACTGATTCGATGAGTTGGAGTCTAAAACGTGCTTTCAGAATTATCGTAGTAGCATTGTAGAAGTTCCATAAAAGTTATCACACATTTAATCAACGGTCACGAAAAATTAGATTAGACGGAACCACAATTAGATTAGATAGAACCAAAGTTCCGTGCCAATCATCGTAAAAGAGCTCGATCAATAATAATATCGATCTATCTCGTTTTACATGGTATCAAGCCGGCTCTTCCGCCGATAAACCCTAGCGAGTCAAGCGTCGCCCGTCGATCTTCTGTCGGCCATGGCGTCTTCCTCGTTCACTACTGCGCAGATCAACCTTGGTCTGCCGCCGCGCGAGCTCCTCACGCGCGACAACTACCCGCTATGGCGCTCGCAAGTACTGCCCGCGATTCGCGGTGCCCAACTCCTCGGTCTCCTCGACGGAACCGACGGCGCCCCTCCGTCCCAGATCGTCGATGTCGAAGCTGACAAGACCACGGACACACCGGCCAAGCTGAAGGCCAATCCCGCCTACACGGCGTGGCTCTCGCGCGACCAGATCGTCTTGGCCTACCTCTTTCAGTCGCTCTCTCGGGAGATCCTTCCCCATGTGCATCGATTTGAGACGTCTACCGGTGTCTGACGCGCCATAGATGAGATGTTCGCCGCCCAGAGCGAGGCGAAAGTGACCAACCTCCTGATCGCCCTTGCCAATACCAAGAAATTGCAGCTGCCCACCTCTGAGTTCTTGTCCAAGATGCAGGTCTCGCTGATGAACTGATTGCTGCTGGCTATCCCGTGCCTAACAAACAGCTGGTCTCCTATATTTTGGCTGGTCTTGGTGCCGACTATAACTCTCTCGTGGCCGCTCTCAGCGTGATGTCCACGTCGATCTCCCTCGCCCAGCTGTACTCTCACATATATGCCTATGACCAGCATCAACTCATGCTGCAAGGGCCGCCTGCTCCCGAGTTCGAGACCTCAGCCAACGCCGCTTCTCGACAGTGGCGTCCCCGTTCTGCTCCTGACGGCAACTACGGGCGCAACCGCGGTGACCGCGGTGATCGTGGTGACCGCCGTGACGACCGTCGCGACGACCGCCGTGATGGGCGCCGTGATGATCGCTCGTTCTACCAAGGACGTGGTGGCGGTCGTGGCAATCAAAGTGGTGGCCGAGGCCGTGGGCGTGGCCGTCGCCGCACCACTCCATGGGTTGATGCAACCTGCCAAATTTGCAACAAGGAGGGGCACTATGCCAAGGATTGCTGGTCCAGATACTCCAATGATGATGATTATGGTGACAAAGAGGTGCATGCCGCTTGTGGTGTTGACACCAATTGGTACCAAGATTCTGGTGCCACACACCACATTACAGGTGAACTCAACAATCTGACGATGCGGGATGCGTACAAGGGGCATGACAAGGTTAACACCGCTAATGGGCAAGGTATGGGTATTTCACATATTGGTCACTCTATAATTCGTAGCCCTTCTAAAAAATTTGAACTCCGTAATGTTCTTCATGTCCCCAATGCATCCAAGAATTTGCTTTCCGTTCACCGCTTCACATATGATAACCATGTCTTCATAGAGTTTCACCCATTTTTCTTTTTGATCAAGGATCAGGTCACACGGAGAGTCATTCATAGAGGGCGGTGTGTTGGCGGCCTTTATCCCTTGATTTCATCCTTGGCATCCTCACGGTCCCTGAAGCATGCTTTCCTCGCCGCCAAGCCGTCCCAGTCCCAATGGCATAGTCGTTTAGGACATCCTTCTCTAGTTATTGTTAGGCAAATTATTAGCAAAAATAAACTTTCCTGTATTAGGGATGATAGTAGTGCATCAGTTTGTGATCCGTGTCAATAGGCTAAGAGCCATCAGCTTCCCTATCCTATCTCCACCAGTATTTCTACAGTTCCCTTACAATTAGTGTTTTCTGATGTATGGGGTCCTGCACCTACTTCTGTTGGTCGTCATGATTATTATATAAGCTTCATTGATGATTATAGTAAATTTACCTGGATGTACTTACTTAAGAAAAAGTCTGATGCCTTTGATGCCTTTGTTAACTTTCAAAAACTTGTTGAACGCAAGTTCGACAGGAAAATCCTTAATGTTCAATCTGACTGGGGAGGTGAATATGTCAAATTAAACTCTCCTTTTCAAACACAAGGAATATCTCATCATGTATCCTGTCCACATGCTCACCAACAAAATGGCTCTGCTGAACGTAAACATCGCCACATTGTTGAAGTTGGTCTTGCCCTTCTTGCACATGCTGGTATGCCACTGAAATTTTGGGATGAAGCGTTTCTTACAGCCACATATATCATCAATATGCTTCCCAGTCCAGTTCTTAAAAATGACACTCCTGTTCATCGCCTTCTTGGCACTCGACCAAACTACTCCTCACTTCGTGTCTTTGGTTGTGCATGTTGGCCTAATCTTCGCCCATACAACAAACGCAAACTCGCCTTCCGTTCCAAACAATGTGTCTTTATTGGTTATAGCCCACGTCACAAAGGTGTTAAGTGTCTTGAAGTTGCCACTGGTCGAGTCTATATCTCTCGTGACGTTGTTTTTGATGAAGCCGTGTTTCCCTTCAAACATCTACATCCCAATGCTGGTGCTCTCCTTCGCCAACAAATTCTTCTTCTTGATCCTTCTCTTCAGAATTTTCATGAAGGGGACGAATTTTATAGTGATTCTAATAAGCAAACTACCTGTGCTACTAACCCTTCTGTCAGCCCTATTCCTCAGGTTGTGCAAGGTGCAGGACACCAAAACATTGCAGCTGGCGAAAATTTGAGTCGAAATACTGCTTCGAGCCGTTCTGGGGGCTCGTTTTCGTTTTCAGGTGAAAACAGCAGAGGCACGGCGTGCCAGATAGATTCTCTGGGCGGATCTCCCTCGAGATCGGCTCCCGATCACTCGGATCGCGCGCACACAGCGTAGTCTGGCGCGGCGTCTGGCGCACACGCGCGGGGGACTGACTCCATGTTACCTGCCAAAACCCACCGGCGGGCAATGGTTAAGCAACACGAAGAGCCGGGAGGCTCCCAAGGCCGCTTAGTGGACCCTGGCACCTCGCGTCGTCCCGCAAGTCTTCCAGCCACGTCCTGGCGGTTGGGCGTGCCACCCGACCTAGACCCGATCAGAAGGTGTTAGATTGCTTCGATTGTTCCGCATGGTAGACACGTAAACATTAAATACGAGCCCTATCGGCTCTCAGGTTGCCGTGGATCGGCTCAAAGAGCCGATCGCCCCATGGTTCACGTTGGATTTGCAATGACATGGGGATCCTGCTTGATCAAAACAAAGCTAAACCGATCTACGACGTTTAGGGTTTTCACCGCATAACCGGAACGTCCTACGCGTAGTCGGGCCTAGCAGATATGGAGGATGATGCAAACTACCCCTACAAGAGGCCTAAAAACCAACATAACGTTAATTCCGGAACATCCCTTGTAGGAACGGTAAACAACACCAAACGCACTACCGGATCGTCCGACCCAGCATAAGGCCTAACTATGCAGATATTAAACTAATCCTTGCGGAGCAAGGAGAAACTATAACAGATCGGATCTACTAAGTAACGAACAAGCAAGATGCTGCCCTTACACCCGATAGGTGTAAGGGCAGCTAGGTGTCGAGGACGGCATTGCCACGATATGCACGAGAAAGCATCAATGCAAGCCCCTAAACACCTAATGATAAGTGCTGCTCGCCATCAACAACGCTTTAGCACGAGCAGCACAAGGTAGAATAAACGTGCTGCCTAGATCGCGAGATGCGATCTAGGCAGCATGATGCTTACCCGGAAGAAACCCTCGAAGGAAGGGGTGGCGATGCGCCTGATTTGTGTTTGTTGTGAACGTGATTGTCCTTCTTTCTCGATAACCCTAGATACATATTTATAGTCCAAGGGACTTTCTAATTGAGGCGTGCACCTAACCGTGCACGGGCGACTCTATCTGTTAATTCTAAACACGAACGATCTACTATATTACAGATACACGGGCAATTTAGCCCAAACTCTTAGCGCAAGGCCGCTTCGAAGATGCTCCACGTGTATGTCCTTCAAGCCCATCTTCACTTACGGCCCATCTCCCGATTTGGCCAAAATCTGGTGATAACACATGCCCCCTGGTTTTGGCAATGATAATTTCAAACCATCTCTTCCTTCGAGGGTCAAAGAGCAACCATCGCATATTCTTCATCATGACGTCTTGCCTTCTCACCTCCTACACGATCTCGACAATATTGGCACCACATCCTCGGAAACTGTTTGAGTATTGAATATATTCCCTTTTATTTAACCGCATCGAACAGTTCACCTCCTCATCCCCTTGCTCCAAACCAGCCGTCAAAAAACCCTCTTCCTCCCATGTCTTCCTCTTCCTCTTCCCAATCCTCTTCCGCGAGTGAAGGAGAGCCGGAGGTCAATCAGACGGAAGCATACAACCGGCGCGCTCCCGAGCATTGGGATGAGCAAGAATTTGATTTCGATTTCGTGCCCGAAGGCCGACCCGAAGACCTCGTCTGGTCGGATGGTGACATGCCCTTGACTGACGGGGAAGATGATCTTCGGTTCTTAATCGACGGAGAACTAGAGGCGGAGAGCGACAGCAACGACCCCCCTTCCGGCAAATTCACCTCCTGTACCAAAGAAAAGACGAGGAGGATGAAGACGAAGACGTCTCCTCCGAAGAGGACGAGCAGAGGACGACACCTCCTCCGACGAACCGCCGCCAAGCGCATCCGTGGCTGGGCTTGGTCAGATGAGGACGACGACGATGAAGAGGAAGAAGCCTTCGCTGAAGGTTACAGTAGCAGCGACGAGAAATCGTCGACAGCGACGATGGCAGCTACCCCGATAGCGAAGATGACAACAGTCCTTAGAATAGGGGCTGCTAGTAGCGATCTGTTCCCTTTTGTTGAGCAATCGGCTCCTCTTTGTAAGAAATCACCTCTTTCACTAATGAAGATGAATATGTTCTTCCGATCTTAATTTCCAATCGTCCGATTTCTCATCTTGACGTTTTCCGATCGCAAAGGCGGCCCACGCCTTGATGAACCGATGGTAGCGCATCGCTCCTCAGAAAAATTGAGACAGGTTAATTCAGTTATCCCTCATGGTGACCTGCAACCCTTGTCCCAATTCCGATTTTCAAACGGTAATCCTTGAAATTCAGATCCAAACTCCCAATCGAACATGTCCAGCACCAGCCTTGAGACCCTTAGATCTTTGGACTTCAAAATCATCCGATCGTGATGTTGGTCCTGACGGCAAAACTCCTGGATTAATGCTTCCAGAAAGCTTCTTAGCTCGTTGCTGACAACCTTGATGTTGAAGCTGATACCTGTAAACAGGTGCCATTTGCTCACAGCTTCCCTTGTGATGCTCCGTTTCTTTGCAGCAACACACCGGTCTAGAGCCTAATCAATGTCGATGGCTCCCTCTTCAATCTCCTCCCATCAACCCTGGTGGTCTTCTTCTGCAAGAGCTCGCCACCTTTCGACATGGTCACGATGCAGACAACCGATTTCAACACCATCGGCTCTTCGAACGAAGAATCTTCAGGCCACCGCCCCCGAGCCCCAAAAAGGAGAACAGAAGTGGACCAGCCAAATGGGCCATTGATGTCTACGGGTGCTTCTATTCTTGTAGACAGTGTTGGGCCTCCAAGTGCAGAGGTTTGTAGAACAACAGCAAGTTTCCCTTAAGTGGATTACCCAAGGTTTATCGAACTCAGCGAGGAAGAGGTCAAAGATATCCCTCTCAAGCAACCCCGTAATCACAAAGCAAGAAGTCTATTGTGTCCCTAACACACCAAATACACTTGTCGTGTATAGGTGTACTAGTTCGGCGAAGAGATAGTGAAATACAAGTAATATGGATGTATATGAGTGGTAATAGCAATCTGAATAAAATATGGCAGCAGTAAACATGCAACAAAACAGTAAACAAACGGAGATTCGATGCTTTGAAGCAAGGCCTAGGGATCCCGCTTTCACTAGTGGACACTCTCAACAATGATCACATAATAGGACTACTCTACACTCTTTGTTGGATGATGAACGCATTGCGTAGGATTACACGAACCCTCAATGCCGGAGTTAACAAGCTCCACAATGCAATGTTCATATTTAAATAACCTTAGAGTGCAAGATAGATCAACATAATTACACCAAGAACTAACATAGCATGCACACTATCACCATCATGCATATGTAGGAGGAATAATACACATCAATACCATCATAGCAATAATTAACTTCATAATCTACAAGAGATCATAATCATAGCCTACTCCAAGTACTCACACGGTGCACACACTATCACCATTACACACGTGGAGGAGGAATAGAGTACTTTAATAACATCACTAGAGTAGCACATAGACGATATTCAACTAGATCACATAAAGAGAGAGATGAACCACATAGCTACAAGCCCTCAGCCCCGGGGTGAATTACTCCCTCCTCATCATGGAGACGATGGCGGTGAAGATGGCGTGGAGACGGCGTGGAGACGACCGGGGCAATTCCCCGTCCGGGGTGCCGAACAGACTTCGTCCCCGAATCTTGATTTCGCGATGGCGGCGGCTCGAAGGTTTTCTCCGTATCGTGGTTCTCTGTCGGGGTTTTAGGTCAGGAGGCTTAAATAGGCGAAGAGAGGGAGTCGGAGGGGCCACGGGCTGCCCACACCATAGGGGCGCCCCCCGGCCCGCGCCGTGTGGTGTGGGGCCCCCGGCTCCCCTCTCATCCTCCTCCGGTGCTCTGGAAACTTCCGGGAAAATAGGAACTTGGGCGTGATTTCGTCCGATTCCGAGAATATTTCGTTACTAGAATTTCGAAACCAAAACAGCAGAAAAAAAATGGCCTTTCGGCATCTCGTCAATAGGTTAGTTCCGGAAAACGCATAATAATGACATATAATGTACAAAACATGTAGATATCATCAATAAAGTGGCATGGAACATAAGAAATTATCGATACGACTGAGACGTATCAGCATCCCCAAGCTTAGTTCTGCTCGTCCGAGCAGGTAAAACGATAACAAAGATAATTTCTTAAGTGACATGCCATCATAACCTTGATCATACTATTGTAAAGCACATGAGATGAATGCAGAGATTCGAAGCAATGATGAAGATAATGAGTAAACAAATGAATCATATAACAAAGACTTTTCATGAATAATACTTTCAAGACAAGCATCAATGAGTCTTGCATAAGAGTTAACTCATAAGCAATAAATTCTTAGTAGAAAGCTTTGAAACAACACAAAGGAAGATATAAGTTTCAGCGGTTGCTTTCAACTTTAACATGTATATCTCATGGATAATTGTCAACACAAAGTAATATAACAAGTGCAATAGGTAAACATGTAAGAATCAATGCACACAATTTACACAAGTGTTTGCTTCTAAGATAGAAAGAATAGGTAAACTGACTCAACAATAAAGTAAAAGAATGGCCCTTCAAAGAGGAAAGCATCGATTGCTATATTTGTGCTAGAGCTTTGATTTTGAAAACATATAGAGAGCATAAAAGTAAAGTTTTGAGAGGTTTTTGTTGTTGTCAACGAATGGTAGTGGGCACTCTAACCCCCTTGCCAGACAAACCTTCAAAGAGCGGCTCCCATTTTATTTTATTTTTGGGTGGCACTCCTTCCAACCTTTCTTTCACAAACCATGGCTAACCGAATCCTCGGGTGCTGCCAACAATCTCATACCATGAAGGAGTGCCCTTTTATTTTAGTTTTATTATGATGACACTCCTCCCCACCTTTGCTTTCTCAAGCCATGGCTAACCGAATCCTTCGGGTGCCGTCCAACAATCACATACCATGGAGGAGTGTCTATTTTTGTTAATTAATTTGGGACTGGGAATCCCATTGCCAGCTCTTTTTGCAAAATTATTGATAAGCGGATGAAGCCACTAGTCCATTGGTGAAAGTTGCCCAACAAGATTGAAAGATAAACACCACATACTTCCTCATGAGCTATAAAACATTGACACAAATCAGAGGTGATAAATTTTGAATGGTTTAAAGGTAGCACTCAAGCAATTTACTTTGGAATGGCGGAGAAATACCATGTAGTAGGTAGGTATGGTGGACACAAATGGCATGAATATTGGCTCAAGTATTTGGATGCATGAGAAGTATTCCTCTCGATACAAGGTTTAGGCTAGCAAGGTTATTTGAAGCAAACTCAAGTATGAAATGGTGCAGCAAGACTCACATATAAACATATTGTAAGCATTATAAGACTTTACATCGTCTCCTTGTTGTTCAAACACCTCAACCAGAAAATATCTAGACTTAGAGAGACCAATCATGCAAACCAAATTTAAACAAGCTCTATGTAATTATTCATTAATGGGTACAAGGTACATGATGCAAGAGCTTAAACAAGATCTATATGAGCACAACAATTGCCAAGTTTCACATTATTCAAGACATTATACCAATTACTACATGTAGCATTTCCGTTTCCAACCATATAACAATTAACGAAGCAGTTTCAACCTTCGCCATGAAAATTAAAAGCTAAGAACACATGTGTTCATACGAACCAGCGGAGCGTGTCTCTCTCCCAAACAAGAATTTATTCAAACAAAAACAGAAACAAAAACATACAGACGCTCCAAGTAAAGCACATAAGATGTGACCGAATAAAAATATAGTTTCACTAGAAGAAACCTGATAAGTTGTCGATGAAGAAGGGATGCCTTGGGCATCCCCAAGCTTAGATGCTTGAGTCTTCTTAAAATATGCAGGGATGAACCATCGGGCATCCCCAAGCTTAGACCTTTCACTCTTCTCGATCACATTATATCACCTCTTCTATTGACCCTTGAAAACTTCCTTCACACCAAACTTCAAGCAAACTCATTAGAGGTTAGTGCATAATCAAAAATTCACATCAAACATTCTTTTCACTTCTGGACATTGCATAATGCTACTGGACATTAATGGATCAAAGAAATGAATCCAACATAGCAAAAGAGGCAATGCGAAATAAAAGGCAGAATCTGTCAAAAACAGAACAGTCCGTAAAGACGAATTTAAAGCTGGCACCAGACTTGCTCAAATGGAAAACTCAAAACTAATGAAAGTTGCGTACATATCTGAGGATCACGCTGTAAATTGGCAGATTTTTCAATTTTCTACAGAGAACTGTTCCCAGATTCGTGACAGACAGCAATGCTGTTTCTGCGCAGCGATCCCAAATATAACATCAACTTTAACATAGAAACTTTACTTGGCACAAAAACATGATAAGGAGAGGTTGCTACAGTAGTAAACAACTTCCAAGACACAAATATAAACAAAGTACTGTAGCAAAATAACACATGGGTTATCTCCCAAGAAGTTCTTTCTTTATAGCCATTAAGATGGGCTCAGCAATTTTGGTGATGCACCCGCAAGAAATAGTATTTGAAGCAAAAGAGAGCTTCAAGAGGTAATTCAAAACACATTTGAGCCTAACATGCTTCCTATGCAAAAGAATCTTATACACAAATGAATTCATGAAGAGCAAAGTGGCAAGCATAAGAGGATAAAACACAAGTAACTTAAAGATTCTCAACATAAAGAGGGAAACTTAATATTATTAAGATGCATATAACCATATTTCCCTCTCTCATAATAACTTTCAGTAGCATCATTGATGAAATCCACAATATACCCGTCACTTAAAACATTCTTATCATGGTTCATATGCATAGAAGTATCATTAATTTTGGCATAAGAAGAGTTATTCTCATTAATAGTAATTGGAGCAAGATTATTATCAAGAATTTGAACATGGTAAACAAGTTGCATATTAAAAGAATTGTTTTTGGCAAGCCCATCATAACTATGACAAGTTTCATAAGGATAATTGTAACATGTGTCATATACATCTCTATAGCAATTATCTAAACCAGAATATGTAATATCATCATTTTCGCTAAAAGTAGAAGTCTCAAATATAGGATCTTCAAGCACAACATCCCCAAGCTTAGGGCTTGCAATATCATCGTTTAAGGGGACATGAATAATGCTATCATCATTACTTTCATAATCAGTACCAAAGAGATTTCCAATATCAAAGGTAGTGTGCTCATTCAAATTATGATCGCTAATATATGTAAAGGGCATAGGAAGATCATCGTATTCAGATTCATTATCACAATAATCATTAGGAGCAATATACTTACGGTTACCTAGTGTTATCTCGTTCACGGGGATACGCCGTTACCTCTTTCTTTTTATTCTCTTCTTCTTCTTCTTCTTCTCTTCTTCTTCTTCTTTCTTCTTTTTCTCTTCTTCTCCTCATTCCCTTCTTTAGGAGGAAGAGGCTTGAAGGGTGGCTTGTCCGCATAACCTGATTTACTTTTAGAAACAATAGAAGAAACTTGGGAGGATCCCTCCTTTTCATTAATTAATTGAAAACACACAGCGGTCCTATCATATTTTGGCAAGGTGTCATCTTCTAAAATATTCTGTATGTAAGTATTTGTATGGCAATTATTAATGCAATAAGAAAGACAACCATGCAGGACATCATCAATATCAAGATCGTTAATATTTAACAAAGAAATTTTTCTTGATAACTCTTCACACTTCAAAAATAAGGTAAGTTCATCATGCTGATTAGGAATAATTTCATCATCACAATACAAATTTGCAGCACTCATGGGGTTTGAATTATCATTGGAGGAGCATTGAAAATTAAAATGACCAACTCTATGGCAAAGTTCACAAATAAAAGGATAGAGGGCACACACTTTTTCTCCAAGATCATCTAGAGCTCTAGACCACTTTCTAGTTTTTTCATTTCTGTGATGGATACAATATTCATCTTCTATTTGATTAATTCCACAAGGTCTATGTATTCCACAAAAATTAACATGCTTATAGGAAATAGCATTCTTAGGAGTTTGAGCATGCTTATTGCAATTATTAACAACAATGTCATTCTTCATGCAAGCCTCTTTAAAAGGTTCATGATACTTATCAAAATTCTTTTTAGGCAATTCTAAATGAGAAGCAAAGGCTTTATAAAGATTTGCAACTTGAGAGTCAAGACCATAAGTAGCACTCATATTTGAAATTTATCGGTATCCATAAAAGTTTCAATGCATTCATAATCATAGTTTATACCGACTCTTTACCTTTGTCGTTCTCCCAATCTTCAGCGTTCTCCTTAATCCGATCAAGAAGGTCCCTTTTAAACTCTTCTTTATTGCTCGTGAATGATCCGAACAAGTAGTATCCAGCAAGGTCTTATCTTGAAAAGAAAGTCTTGCATAGAAATTATCAATGATGATATTACCTGGAAGCTCATGATTGGGGCATTTGAGCATTAAAGTCTTCAATCTCTCCCATGCTTGGGCAAAAATTATATATATGGTTTCGATCTTTGTGAATTTCACTTGGAGGATAGAACTTGGAATAAAATAGAGGCACAATATCCTTCCAATCAAGAGAGCGCCCGTCCTTCAATAGTTTATACCAATGCGCCGCTTCACCAGATAGCGACATAACAAATAATTTCTTTCTAACTTCATCCATTGAAATACCTGCACACTTGAATAACCCGCATAATTCATGCAAAAACAAGTAAATGATTCCTAGGATTGACAGTTCCATCCCCTTCATAGCGGTTATCCATAACACGTTCAATAATTTTCATAGGTATTTTATACGGAATACTTTCAGCAGGTGGATTTAAAATATCAGAAGCATCATTAAAGTTATCGCATATGGGAGATAAAGCATTATCAGAACAAAGTATTTCTTCCAAAGCGGAGGAGCTAAAAAGATTATTTTTATGTAAACCAGCTTCCCCAAGCTTAGACTTCTTCATAGCATTACATAATTGCATTCATACTAATAACATTGCTACTATCATGTAAATAAGGTTCCATAGGTTTTTTAATTTTCGCATCAACCCATCCATGTCTTAAATCAGGAAATAGAATAAGAAGCTCTTTGTTGTCCATTATGCCTAACTAGTGTAAACAAGAAACAAAAAGATGTAATTGCAAAGTCTAAAGGAAATAGCTTCGAGCACACACACAATGGCGCCGGAAAAGTACTGTTACATGGAACCGAAGTATGAGTGCCTTTTACCTTTCCTCCCCGGCAACGGCGCCAGAAAAGTGCTTGATGTCTACGGGTGCTTCTATTCTTGTAGACAGTGTTGGGCCTCCAAGTGCGAGGTTTGTAGAACAGCAAAGAAGTTTCCCTTAAGTGGATTACCCAAGGTTTATCGAACTCAGGGAGGAAGAGGTCAAAGATATCCCTCTCAAGCAACCCTGTAATCACAAAGCAAGAAGTCTCTTGTGTCCCCAACACACCAAATACACTTGTCAGGTGTATAGGTGTACTAGTTCGGCGAAGAGATAGTGAAATACAAGTAATATGGATGTATATGAGTGGTAATAGCAATCTGAATAAAATATGGCAGCGAGTAAACATGCAACAAAACAGTAAACAAACGGAGATTCGATGCTTGGAAGCAAGGCCTAGGGATCCTGCTTTCACTAGTGGACACTCTCAACAATGATCACATAATAGGACTACTCTACACTCTTTTGTTGGATGATGAACGCATTGCGTAGGATTACACGAACCCTCAATGCCGGAGTTAACAAGCTCCACAATGCAATGTTCATATTTAAATAACCTTAGAGTGCAAGATAGATCAACATAATTACACCAAGAACTAACATAGCATGCACACTATCACCATCATGCATATGTAGGAGGAATAATACACATCAATACCATCATAGCAATAATTAACTTCATAATCTACAAGAGATCATAATCATAGCCTACTCCAAGTACTCACACGGTGCACACACTATCACCATTACACACGTGGAGGAGGAATAGAGTACTTTAATAACATCACTAGAGTAGCACATAGACGATATTCAACTAGATCACATAAAGAGAGAGATGAACCACATAGCTACAGCGGAGCCCTCAGCCCCGGGGTGAATTACTCCCTCCTCATCATGGAGACAGCGATGGCGGTGAAGATGGCGGTGGAGACGCGGTGGAGACGACCGGGGCAATTCCCCGTCCGCAGGTGCCTAAAAGAGACTTCTGTCCCCGAATCTTGATTTCGCGATGGCGGCTCGGAAGGTTTTCTCCGTATCGTGGTTCTCTGTCGGTGTTTTTAGGTCAGGAGGCTTAAATAGGCGAAGAGAGGGAGTCGGAGGGGCCACGGGCTGCCCACACCATAGGGCGCCCCCCTGCCGCGCCGGGTGTGGTGTGGGGCCCCCCGGCTCCCCTCTCATCCTCCTCCGTGCTCTGGAAGCTTCGGGAAAAATAGGAACTTGGGCGGTGATTTCGTCCGATTCGAGAATATTTCGTTACTAGGATTTCAAAACCAAAAACAAGAACAAAGAATGGCCTTTCGGCATCTCGTCAATAGGTTAGTTCTGAAACGCATAATAATGACATATAATGTGTACAAAACATGTAGATATCATCAATAAAGTGGCATGGAACATAAGAAATTATCGATACGACGGACGTATCAGCCATCACCGACTTCCCAACTCTAGCAGCGTCGGCCGATTGACCAAATCGGCTTTCAATAGCGAGAACCTTCAGGTGAGCCCCCGAGCCACTCCAGCTCTTCATCAAAACAGGGCAGAAAGCTTACGCCCAAGGAGACAATGCACTAGGACGGCTCGAAGGACAGCAGCTCCCTTGAACTAAGAAGCCTCAAACGTAGTGGCCCTTGAACTCTTCCTAGCTCCATTCTTGCGCCTTGCTGCTCAGATTGGCATCACCTCGGCAGACTGATGCAGCTTCCGGTGAAGATGTTTGATGAAGTTGTCACCTTGGTCAAGCCCCGAGGAAACGTCACAGCCAATTGGATGGTCATCGGCTGTTCTCATGATCCTAACCCGATCTGCATGCTTACGCAGGCGCTGCTGATCTTGAAGATTTGCTAACGGAGCCACCAACCATCCCACTGAGGGGCTCCTTCAGTAGAGCCTCGCTACGTAACTCGATGACTGCTCCATTAGGCTTCGGCTTGTAAATCCCTTGAGTCGATGGCCGTGCATCGGCTTTTAATTCTTAAGTCGATGTCTACGCATCGGCTGTGCCCAAAATTTTTGGATTTTCAATTTTTTATATGGCCGATTTATTTATGCATCGTCCCATACTTGAGCTGTTCTGCTGGGCATTTGACATCCTCTCCAAGCTTTGTATCCTCGTGTCTCATCCATCTATGTGCCCCCGAGCCGATTCTGTCAAGTAATTGATGATATCGGCTCTTCAGATCATGTGTTGATCAATGCTGAACACAGACAAAACGCATGTCGAGGATAATTTTGGCCGATTGCGGGAATCGCCTCCCTTTTTCATTGCAATGCTTCGTGAAGGTTTATCACTTCTTGGTTTCCCACCGTAGCTACGTGGCATGCTGGAGATAAGATCCTTTGCTTTCCATTTTTGAGGGCCGATCGCAGGATCGGCCTTGCCACGTACGTCCAATGTCTTGGACCTGCTACTCGTCCGGATCACGGATACCATGTTTGTATCAGCCGATGCCTCGCATCGCATCACCATGCCTGCATCGGCTTTCGCCTGCTTGGGGCGCCATACTTTCGGCGCGCTTTGTCTCCAATGTTTGCCGAATTTTCGCGCGATCGGGCCGCGCTTTCGCAACGTGCAGTGTACTGTGCCTCGGCTTCTTCCAAGTTTCGCAGCCGCTGCACCCTACGCTTCTGAGAATGGCTGAGTCCATCAGGGCACCACCTTGGTCGGTGATACCTATCTTCTTCTCCATCTGACTCCTCAAAGTCCTCTTCTTGAGATGACTCAGCTTGTTTATTATGAGGTGGGAGAGGCCCTAGACGCTCGAACACTGAAACTTCATTTGCCCTCCTCCTTTGATGTTTGCACTCTCGGCAGTTCTCGATTGTTGGCAATCGGCTCATTCCGGAGTCCAGCAATGTTTGAAGAAAGGACAGCTCCAGTGCTTATCCATGTTGTCTTGCTCCCTTGACCTCCCTCTCGCGCGATGCTCGTACCCGTCGTTGTTTCTGTCGTGCTGACAATACCTCCTGTCCGCTGCATCTGACCGACGATATCTTTCATCGTCTTCGTCGTGGCGCCGACGTCGGTCACTGCTGCTCATATTTGTTGAGGAGATGCACGGAGAGTGGGAGTTGATACCGTATGCTTCTCACCTCCTCCTCGGTTAGGTATCGTCTATCATCATCCTGGGGCCGGTCGCGTGGAACGGCCTCTTTATCTTTGCCACGAGAGTGGCTCTTTATCTTTGCCACGGAGTGGCTGCTCTCTCTTTATCTTTGCCATGGCGGCCCACAAGCCCTGCCATATTGACATCAAAAGAGAACCCTGGCTCCCTTATGGAGTGGCTTAGGTCCACCATGTTGACGTCCGGAAACGGACGCATGTCTACCTTCATGGCAAACTGTCCGAAAGTTAATCGGCCTGATTCTATCGCCATCTAAATTTGTGCGCGCAATACTTTGCAGTCGTTGGTGGCATGCGTGAATGTATGGTGCCATTTGCAGTATGGCCTTTTGTTCATCTCTTGTGCCGTAGGGATCTTGTGGCCTTCAGGCAGCTTCAACTGTTTCTCTTTCAGTAGCAGATCGAAGATCTGTTCACTTTGCTCACATCAAAGTCAAACCCTCTTGGAGGCCCTGGTGGGTTCACCCATTTGCAGGACACAGGTTGCCGTCCGAGTCCATTCAGCTATCGCGACTTCCTGAGAATCTTCATCCTCATCAGCATTGACCAGGCTTATCGCGCGCTTGAACTTGTCTTGGTACAGTTCTGGATGGCGCTGTTCATATAAGGTCAATCTCTGGACCATGCCAGCGAGTTGTACTCCACTTGGAACGTCGATCCTTGAATGACGCTGCAAGGCCTGCCACGGCCAGCTCGACCTTCTTTCTCGGATAAATGAACCGAATAACATCGGTTCTTGACAGTTCTGAAACGCTGAATGTATTCAGACACGTCTCTCCTCGCCTTGCCGAACTTGCTAGTTCGGCAATGCCAGCTTCAGCTTCTGAATGATATTGTGTGTGAAACTGTTCCTCTAGCTGCTTCCATGATCGCACTGAATTTGGCTGCAACGAGGTGTACCATCCAAAAGCTGGACCGGTGAGGGATTGCGAAAAGAACCTCACCCGTAGCTGATCCGATGCTGAAACCATGCCCAACTGGGCCAAGTATCGGCTCACGTGCTCGATTGAGCTAGATCCTTCCGACCCACTGAATTTGGTGAAGTCCGGGAGTCGGTACTTAGGTGGTAGTGGGATCAGGTCAAACTCATTGGGGTACGGCTTGGAATAGCCGATTATCTTCTTCTTCGGCGGGATGCCGAACTGGTCTCTCAGATCGCATGATCTGATCCGCGGTGGAGGAAGTAGCAGCTGAGCTTTCATGAATTGGTGCAGTGGCATACTTGGCTAGCCACGCGCTTCTCAGCGTCGCCCCCAAACTCCCCGTTGCCTCAGTCCCTCCTGCCGGAACAATTGTTCCCTCGGCAATCCTCTCCGTCGGAGCCTGGATCGCTCGGCCCATTGTTGCAGTCCGGCACAAACGTGCACACGTATCCGTGCGGGATCTCCTTGGACGACTCATATAAGAACTGATAGTCGCCCGGATCACCTCCAACCTTGTAGACAACGTATGCCGGTGAACCTTGTTGCTGTGGAGCTGCCATCGCGTACGGCAATGGTGGCCTGGTGTGGAGTTGCACCTCTCCCTGGTGAGTCCCTAGAGCAGGTCCCGAAGGGAGTACTGATGCTTCATGACCTCTTGCACCACATGGAGCGCAACGCGCTCCAAAGTATTTACCAGGCTCTCAGAATGCCGATGCAGCGAATGAGCCACCACGTAGTTGATTTCCTGTCGCAGGGCTCTGGTACGTTCCTCTGAAGGGAGAGACAGATCCAACCCTTCGAGGACGCCTTGTGGCGTGAATCCTTTGAACCCGATGCCGTGCGAACGGGTCTTCTCAAAGGAGCCGATGAGTTCGGCTTCAACGATGGCCTTCAGCTCATCGTACTTCTTCTTGTGCCCGCAGAAGATCCTCGTATGTGATCTGCTCCTCCGCCATCTCGGATGTCGGTGTTGACGTGGATGTTGCAGAAGATGTCCCACCGGGCGTGCCAGAATGTGTTACCTGCCAAAATCCACCGGCGGGCAATGGTTAAGCAACACGAAGAGCCGGGAGGCTCCCAAGGCCTCTTAGTGGACCCTGGCACCTCGCGTCGTCCCGCAAATCTTCCAGCCACGTCCTGGCGGTTGCTGCGTGCCACCCGACCTAGACCCGACCAGGAAGGTGTTAGATTGCTTCGATTGTTTCTGCATGGTAGACACGTAAACATTAAATACGAGCCCTATCGGCTCTCAGGTTGCCCTGTGGATCGGCTCAAAGAGCTGATCGCCCCATGGTTCACGTTGGATTTGCAATGACATGGGGATCCTGCTTGATCAAAACAAAGCTAAACCGATCTACGACGTTTAGGGTTTTCACCGCATAACCGGAACGTCCTACGCGTAGTCGGGCCTAGCAGATACGGAGGATGATGCAAACTACCCCTACAAGAGGCCTAAAAACCAACATAACATTAATTCCCGGAATATCCCTTGTAGGAACGGTAAACAACACCTAACGCACTACCGGATCGTCCGACCCCGATAAGGCCTAACTATGCAGATATTAAACTAATCCTTGGAGCAAGGAGCAACTATAATGACGGATCTACTAAGTAACGAACAAGCAAGATGCTGCCCTTACACCCCGATAGGTGTAAGGCAGCTAGGTGTCGAGGGACGGCATTGCCACGCGCAGATATGCACGAGAAAGCATCAATGCAAGCCCCTAAACACCTAATGATAAGTAGTGCTGCTCGCCATCAACAACGCTTCAGCACGAGCAGCACAAGGTAGACGCATAAACGTGTACTGCCTAGATCGCGAGATGCGATCTAGGCGCATGATGCTTACCCGAAAGAAACCCTCGAAGGAAGGGGTGGCGATGCGCCTGATTTGTGTTTGTTGTGAACGTGATTGTCCTTCTTCTCGATAACCCTAGATACATATTTATAGTCCAAGGGACTTTCTAATTGAGGCGTGCACCTAACCGTGCACGGGCCAGACTCTATCTGTTAATTCTAAACACGATACGATCTACTATATTACAGATACACGGGCAATTTAGCCCAAACTCTTAGCGCAAGGCCTCTTCGAAGATGCTCTACGTGTATGTCCTTCAAGCCCATCTTCACTTACGGCCCATCTCCTGATTTGGCCAAAATCTGGTGATAACACTCCCCAATCAGTGCGTGGTCCCCCTCTCGCACGCGGGATTCGCCGCGATCCTCTGCGGCCGAGACACCGCCTGGCGCTTCTTCCTTCACGCCTTCGGCCACACCGTCAGCCACACCGGGGCAGTCTGATCCGCTGCACCCTGCCACCCCGTCGACAGCCGCGTCAGGTGCGGCTGACAGCATCAGCGCAGCATCTGGATCCTCTTCACCGTGCAACTCTGCGGCTCCTCCTGTGCCCTCTCCACCGCGTACACGCGCCTCTCATGGAATTGTTAAACCGTGGGAATACAGAGACGTCACTGTTCGATGGCTTCTGTCGGCCACCACGTCTGCAGAACCCAAGAACCTTTCCTCAGCGTTGACTGGTCCGAAATGGAAGGGAGCAATGGATGAAGAGTTTGGTGCCCTCATGCAAAATAAAACATGGAGATTGGTTCCACCACACCGAGGTAAAAATGTGATTGACTGTCGTTGGATATACAAAGTTAAGCGCAAGTCCGATGGTTCTATTGACAGATATAAAGCTCGGTTAGTGGCCAAAGGATTCAAGCAACGATATGGGATTGACTATGAGGATACTTTTAGTCCAGTTGTCAAAATTTCTACTGTTCGTCTTGTTTTGGCGCTTTCTATTTCCAGAGGATGGAGCTTGCGACAGTTAGATGTAAAGAACGCGTTTCTTCATGGCGTTCTGGAAGAGGAGGTCTATATGAGACAACCACCTGGGTATGAAGATCCAACTCAACCAAACTACATTTGTAAGCTTGATAAGGCGCTATATGGTCTGAAACAGGCCCCAAGAGCATGGTATTCCCGGTTGAGTTCTAAATTGATGGCTATTGGTTTTGTTCCTTCCAAGTCAGATACTTCATTGTTTATTTATCGAAAGTCCCATATCACCATCTATGTGCTCATTTATGTGGATGATATTATTGTTGCTAGTTCATCTCAAGCAGCTACTGATGCTTTGTTGAAGGATCTGAGTCATGAGTTTGCCTTGAAGGATCTTGGCGATCTTCACTACTTCTTAGGCGTGGAAGTGAATAAGGTTGACAATGGTATTGTTCTTAGTCAACAGCAAAGTATGCTCAGGATATCTTGACACGTGTTGGTATGGTAAATTTTACAGGAGTTGCTACACCATTGTCTGCTTCAGAAAAACTTGCTGCTCATCAGGGTGACTTGTTGGGTCCTGAAGATAGTACCAACTACAGGAGTATGGTGGGAGCTTTGCAGTATCTTACCCTTACTCGTACAGACATCTCATATGCAGTCAACAAAGTATGCCAGTATTTACATGCTCCTACTACTGTACATTGGGCTGCAGCTAAGCGTATTCTGCGGTATGGCAAGCATACAAGAACGGTTGGACTTACTTTTCTGAAGTCTTCCTCTACACTTGTCAGTGCTTTCTCTGATGCAGACTGGGCAGGCTGTGTTGATGATCGTCGGTCCACGGGGGGATTTGCAGTATTCTTTGGACCGAACTTAATTTCTTGGAGTGCTAAAAAGCAAGATACAGTGTCTAGATCAAGTACAGAAGCAGAGTACAAGTCTGTAGCAAATGCAACAGCTGAAGTCATCTGGGTACAATCTTTACTCTCAGAGTTGGGAGTCCGGTTGAGACAACCACCTTGTTTGTGGTGTGATAATATGGGAGCTACATATCTGTCAGCAAACCCAGTCTTCCATGCTAGAGCAAAGCACATTGAGATTGATTTTCATTTTGTGCGTGAACGGGTGATGAAGAAGCAACTAGAGGTTCGTTTCATTCCTTTCAAGGATCAAGTTGCAGACGGATTTACTAAGCCCTTGTCTGTTAGAGCTTTTGAAGAATTTAATCATAATCTCAACTTGATACAGTTGTGATTAAGGGAGGGTGTTAGAGATAGAGTTGTAATAGGTTTTGATTAGGAAAAGTTGCATACGATGTAAATTACACCGTCTTGTACTCCTATATAAAGAACAGAACAAGGGCACGGAGATCATCCGAGTAGCCCGTATCTACCTGATCAATAATAGTATCGATCTATCTCGTTTTACACTCTCTAGCATGCTGCAACGTGATATGAGCTTACTGTAGTTTTCCTCTATGAACTGTCTCCATGAACTTGAGTAAATCAAGTACGTCATTGTTCAAATCTTCATTGCCACTTTCATCTTGATCTATTGTCACGTCTCATCAAATATAATAATTAGGAGCAACATATAGGGAAGGAGATCTTGTTCTCTCCTGCCATGAGGCAATAGTGATGAGTGGATGGGGCCTTACCGCCTTAGGACATAATAGTTCTCTTCCTACAGAAATATGACCAGATGCTTTTCTTGGAAGCCCAGATCGCAATGGAATAGCTAGATGAGTTATAACTTTTCTTGTACACAAGTATCATTTGGTAAGATTAGATCAACTGCACCATGTCGCTAAACAAAATCAGCACACGAGAAAACCACAATACTATTAATTACACCACCTCTCATGGCATGCATGTACATATCATCTTCTCGGAGAAAAGCCACCGGGAATGATAAAGAAGCAAAAAAGAAAGCAACAATCCTTAACTCAATCCACCAATCTTCACAATCAATAAAATGGCAATGCCCTTCTCAGATCTCACGCTATGTACATCATTGCCTGTTAAGATAATTGATAAGAAATACTTATCGAAAAGAACACAAAAACGACAACCAAAATAAAAGTTAAGAATAAGGAAAAATAAAGTTGTGTGCTTCTTGATTCAATTCGGGCTCGGGTAGTATAACAAAGCACACATTTCGCACTGACATTTCCAGAAAAAAAAAAGAGAGAAACATATAGGCCTTTTACATTGATTAATCTAGATAAAAAATAGTATCAAGTATTATCCTCAGAAATGAATAGTCAGAAGAGGTAGAATATTTTCCTAGATACATGCTCTATTACAAGTTTACAACACCTCAGATCATCAGACAAAAATTTCAGTGCCAAAAATAAATTGACCATGGAAAAATACTATATATAATGTTTATCGAGGAACCAAATAACAACAATGCTGAAGAAGATACTACTTTCTTGTTTCAGCATGGTCTCAGAGCGATGTTTTCTTATTAGTACAATACTGTAACTGACTAAAATGTGAAGGAACTGAAATTGGGTGGGAATTAACTTTAGCGTCTAAGACAAAAATGAGGAAGCACCTAAAGAAACTCATTGTGAATATGAACTCGTGAGAGCTTTTGTGAACACCACAGCTAAGACAAAAATGAGGACGCACCTAAAGAATGACATGGATGCGAGCAAGGGCCTAGCAAGGAGAGCAGAGGAGATGATGGCACATACCTCAATGAAATGGTTCATCAGAAGCTCACTCTGTGGCAGATTCACCCCCTTGGAAGAACTGCCTTGCTCTCTGCTAGTGTTTCTCTTGTCTCCATCTCCACGAACACCATTGATCTGATGCTTGCTTATGGCGTCAAGCTTTGCGCAGATCTCGGCCAGCAATTGCGTCTGCGCGTCGCCTCTGGACACGCTGGTTTCCCTCGTTCTGCTGAGCTCGGTCGCGAGATTCTTTACACTGCATTTGATCTGCTCTATGCCAGCTCCCAATTCAGCAATGGTCGCGTGCTCGTTTCTAGGCTTGACGCCGTCTCGATCACCGCGCCGCCTGGACGACGAGAGCAGTTCGTCTTCCTCGGAGATTATCTCCGGCGAAGACCTTCTGCTAGATCTCGGAGGGGCGTGGGAAGCAACGCTCTCCGGTGCTTCAAACTTGTCGTGGACATTGACTGCTGGAAAAGGCATGCCACATTGCGCGGAGTAGCTCGGCACCCGCCGGAGGTGGTGAGAGGCCGACCGGTGCAGCCGCGGCGGCGCCTTGTGGCTCACGTTGGACCGCACCCACTCCTTCTCCCTCCGTATCACCTCCCCTATGTCCGACACCGTCCTCGCAGGTCTAGTGTCGCCATACTCGCCGCCGGCGGCGGCACCGAGATCTGAACATAGCTCCTCGAGCCGCGCCGCCAGGAGAGAGGCGTTCCTCCCCGACATCAAGCCGTTCCTGGCCAGTCTCCTCAGCCATGGGAGGTCGAAGGCGCCATCCCCGACAGAGGCCGCTGCGTATTGGTCGTTGCTGACGCAGACGGCAAGCAGGCGCTTCTTGAGGGAGCTGATGTCCATCTCCTGGCTGAAGACGACGGCCTTGAGGAACGCCATTGAGTCTTCATCGTGCAGGATCCTCTCCTCCGCCACCCGCCGGAACTGGTCCAACTCCATCCGCACCGCCGCCTTCTCCGCCTGAAGCCGCAGGATCATGGCCAGCGCCTCGTCGGCCCCCGAGGACGCCGCCTGCCTCTCCTCCTCCAGCTCGGCCTTGAGCATCTCGACGGCAAGACTCTGCTGCCGTAGAGCCTCCCGCAGCGCGGCCATCTCGCCTTCGTGATCAACTCCGGCCATTGCGCACGGCGTTTAAATCAAGCGACAGTCCTACCTACAAGAAGATGTATTTTTCCTTTCCTTCGGCCTCGGGATGACAGGAAACACTGGACAAATCTACAGGAACAGGAACAGCAAGCAATGTCAAACCATCGGTACAGCTTTTTTTGGTAAGGTTCTACAATTTTTGGAAGGACAGCAGTACAGCTTTTGCCTAGCTCAGAGAATTAACTACTTCCAAATCTGTAGAAAAATAAAGGAGAGGATAATAATAGTAGATACTAGCAAATCTTGCTTTTTAATGTGAATGGGTCATCCCACGAAAAGAGAGACGGCAAAAAGAAGATTGACAAGTCACCTTGAAAGCGAAGAGACGGGGGCAATGAAGGATCAAGAACACACCACACCTAGAGGGATCTTCTTGGAGCCAGAACGTCCATTTCTCTCAGTAATGGGCAACTTTAAAGAGTATATAAGGAAAGCTAGCTGTCGTTATCATCAACAAGAAAGCCGTAGTGCGAAAGAGTATCCTCCATCCATTGGGTAGTCCTACATAGTTTGTGCATCAACCATCTTCCTATCCAGTTTGATTCTTCCATTATCTAATTCAGTTGAATTAGTTCATCCCATGATCTGCCGACTTGTCGACAAAAATAAGGGAGCAATCCAAGTCAACCTGAAAAGTGGACACGCTTTGCCCAGCATGGTCCACAACTCAGTGTCTCGTGAGTTGTGATGGGCTTCTTTTCTTGGACGCGGGGAATGTCAGTTTTATAAACGACCGTCAAGCGCGGCCAGGGTGGGGTGGGGCACCGACAGCCCAGTCAAGAATAGCCACGTGGAATCTCTAATAAAAAAAATTGTGAAACACAGTATAGATGCTCACACAAACTTACATACACTCATCCCTATGAACATAAGTACGCGCACCCCACCTCTATGAGCATCTTCGAGAGACTGAATCCAGGAAACTGATTCGGTGGCTCTTTAGATTGATGAAGTCACCTCGAATGTCTCGTTGTCGACGGGAAAAGACACGTGAAATCTCAGATCATTTTATTTTACTCGAAAAGGAGGTACTATATTATTTAACAAAGGTCTGGCAACCATGCAATATCTACCAACCCAACAATGAGAGAAGATCATGCTATCACGACTTTATGCCTTAAAACATTAAAAAAACACCACAGTAGCTAGGTATCAGGGGCATCACGGAGACACCCTATGGCAAAGCAGGGCACACATCCGGGTCCATCAAACCCTCAACGAGTACATCATGCACACGCTCTAGAGGTCGTCGCGTCCTTGAACCACCGAGCTATCTTCAAGGAATTGATCTGCATGGTTTATGCCAGTCATGTCGTCGGGGTCGCCATGGTACCGGACAATACCCCAGCCATGCATGATTCCATCATGTCACATCCATCACCAAGACTATATTGCGCCATGCCGCCGAGATCTGTCGTCGTTGATGCGGTAGTTGCAACACCACTTTGCTTCTACTTTTAGAACTCGCCATTCAACCTCCGAATTAAATTCAATCCTAGGTGTCGATGGAGTCATTCAATATAAAGGGAGGATCTATGTAGGCGCCACTACAACACATACTCCAAGCTATGCACTACGCGGGAATTGGCGGGCACTCGGGCGTTCAAGAGACATATTACCACATCAAAGGCCATTTTGCTTGGCCACATATGAAGTGTTGAACATATAAGCAAATGGTCATATGATTTAATCCGAATAAACAATAGAATAAACATTATCATAAAAATAGTGCTTAAACTAACCGTGCAGACTAACATAATATATAGATGAATAGATTATATTAAATAGGATAAACCGATCACATCACCTCCAAACACTAGAATAGGTAATTCTAGCAAGATCCCACAACATGGGAAAAGCACAGAAAACACGACTTATTTGAATAACCCGGTGACCTACCAATTGTAGAAGTAGGATTTTTGGCAAGCAATAAGCACTTAAATAATACAATTCGAGTGTACCAGATTCTTTATCATTTCGAGGAAAAGGTTCGGGAGGAAAGGGAAACAACAGAGGGATCCGAATCGAACCTAAATGGGAATGACATGAAAAATCTTTTTCAAAACCTATCATTAAGGGCGTGACGACGATATACGAGAGGAATAAAAAAAACTCGTGATTGGTGTGGAGGGGAAGATCTGCTTATGAAATTGTTCAAGAAAGAGTCGTCTCATTTCCTGAAAGAGAGAAAACATGATCACATACGATGCAGATAGAGCAGCAACAACGTTTGCGTCAGTGTTGACACCCTTCTCACCGGAGAGGTTGTTGATGTCCGGGAAGAAGCCATCGGACAACGTGATGATGCCAGTAGTCGTGTCGGAGAGCTTCCCAAAAATATGATCGCCACTCACATGTAGATGTCTACAAGTGGTGGGGTTTAGGAGGCCTACTGTCCCGTCCTTCGATGTACTCCAAAAAATAAGATGGAGAAGACGTGGGTGGCAATGCAAGGTCCTGGAGATATGCAATCTCATGTAGCATACTAGCTATGGTTCGCATCTGAGTTTGTATAGTGCAGGTCGGGTAGATCGTGGGGTGCAACCGTACTCCAAGTCAACACAGCCCACAATCCAGAAAATATTGAAACGGCTGATAACGTGTCTGCTAATCACTCACAAATTAATTTCGAACAACAAAAATATGAACAACATGCATGGGTACGAGCTCAACTCATTCTCGCAATCCGCGACACGTGACGACGCGGGTGGAGAAGGAGGAGGAGTTCACGAGGGTTTCTTATCTACTCACACCTTAGAGGGAGTAGAAAAGCTCACCTTATAAACCAGTCTAACACTCTCTCAACTAGCTAAACTCCCACCTAGTGTAGTCATGCATGAATGGGTCAATGAGAATTTCAAATTTCGTATTGGCTATGGGTCTAAGGCCCAACGGAAAATCCCAACAATCCTCCAAAAAGTTTCATAACCACATAAATTCATCTTATTTTAGAATAGTGTTCATACACCGGTGCATGATGGACACTGTTAAGTTGAACTTTCACTAGGTACTTTATATTACGCTACTTCGAAACTTGAGTAGTGGACTCCCTTGAACTACAAGTTCTCTACACACTAATTTCACACAAAGTCTAGGCCAATATTGGATTGTCGTAGGGTTTCCCCACAGTTTGGAGCTTATAAATCATACTCCAAGGCCTTTCATGATTTTATTAGAGAGCACCTCGATCTTATGAACTGCACGTTTCACAATTAGACTCTTCTTCGAAATATTTTTTTGCAGTACAACGTCTCTGCTTAAGTAAGCCAATAAAACACATTAAGATAAACCTGCCATGCATATTAGAGAGTATTGCATCTTTACGGAGTGGTAAATTTAATGTAGGGATACTCTCCTCCTAGCCGACCAACAGTGTGTCCTCTAAATCTAATTCATGGGATCTTCGATCACATATAGTGGGTTATCATCATGGACAACTCATGTCATGGGTCTCAAACACATCTCGCTCGATGCATTATCTATCACATTACATGATAAACCCTTTGTGAATGGACCAGTCAAATTCTTAGACGTTTGGATGGTCTAACGCAATAACTCCGGAGTTTCACTTTTTTTAACAGATTTCAATCTCCTCACCGAAAGCCTTGATGACTACATAATATCCTTAGAACTGATAACTTTGATGATCACGGTTTGTTTTTCATTGTTCATTAGGATGTATTTATTTGTCAACCACATGTACTTCCATCAATAGCTCATTGTAACATCCCAATTTTCCAAATTTCGAAACATCATGCATTGCATTCATAAGCATCATGTCATCATTGCATTTTAGGGAAAATTCAAATTTAAATTCATTTCAAACCCCAAACCCTAAAATGGCACTATAGCCACTTAGGCATCTATTCCAATTTTGATTTTAAAAGTATTTATTTTTGTTTTAAAAATGGTTCCAAAATGAAGGCCTTTCACAAGGAATCCATCGGTACCTTATTTGTATTTTTCCGCTTATTTTTGGTGCTTCAAATGTATATTCAAATAAAAGAAAGAAATAGAAAAAGAAAAGAAACAAAAAAAGGAAACGGACGGCCAACTGGGCCGACCCAGTCAGCCGCCGGCCCAGCCGGCTAGGGCCCATGCCCCGGCCCCTTCTCTCTCTCCTCCGGCCCCACCAGCCACGGGCCCTACCCGTCAGGAGGTTACCCAACCTCCAGCCCCATCCCACATGACCTCTGCGCCACCCCGGCCACGTCGCCGCCCACTCCCCCACGATGCCCACCTCGCGCCCCCTCTCTGCCCAAGCCTCTCCCCCTTCTAAAGCCCCTACCCCTCCTCCTTTTCCCCCACCCCGCGCCCCAAATCCTACCGCCAGGCCGCCGGAATCGCTCGCCGTAGCCGCCGCCGCACCACCACCTCCATCCGCCACCTAGCTCCACCCCGGGGTGAGCCACGCCACGCCGCGGCCACCAGGCGAACCGCCTCGCCGAGGTGCGCCCCGTTCGCGTCGTGGTCGAGCCGAGGACCACCGAGTCGCCGTCGCCGAGCATCGCCAGGCCGCAGCCACCATCGCCACCATTGCTGGCGTCCACGTCGTCGCCACGTCACCCGCCACCTCATCGCCACCTCAGCCGCCACATAGGTCTTTCCTTTTTCTTTTTCCTCTTTCCCATTTCTGTCAATTAATCTCGGCCGTTGATTGTTAAGTAGATCCAACGGCTAAGGAGCGTGATCCGTGTGAAGGGGTACCGACCAATAGAAATGCGTCATGTGTCTGGACACACCCTAGGTTTCGTTTAAACAGGATTTCGATAGTCCGCGCTTCGTAAAAATCATAACTAGAGTTCTATAGGTCCAAAAATTACAAATCATATATCATTGGAATCCTAAAAATATAAGGAACACTATGAAACAATAAAATGTGGACTTACAAAAGTTTAACAAACATTCAAATTTAAATGCCTTGTTTGAGTACCCGGGCTATAAAATAAAATCCGTAATCTCAATTTGAGTAATTCCTTCTGCATTACTTTTATAAAATTAATTAGCATGCAGAGATGTATCTTGAAAAATATTTTATGGTTTATAAAAATATTATTGTGCCTATTTATCAAATGCCTCTATTTTAATCACATATAGAATACTATGCATGCCTTATTTAAAGCTCATGAACATCAAATATCTTATACTTTGAATCTCAACCAGAGAAGACAACTTGATTTTCATAATAATAACAGAATACAAAACTTGTTTGCATCCATGGCATCATGCATGTAGCAGACAACCAGAGAACAACCAAGTGGCGTGATCATGAAGATACATATTGCATACATGTTTTCTGTTTGAGCATGTCAATGTATGGCACCATGCTTATGGTGCATTGTTACTTGATTGTAGATTGTGATTGTGCCGACTGCAATGTGTGTGGTTGTGAAGATTGTACCAACTCTTCACCTTATCCAGGCAAGTGACACACCCTCACAAAAGTCCCAGTTTTTATCTATGCACAGTAGAAACTTTTGTAGTATACATGTGTAGGGTCTTATGTTTGCTATGCAATTCCAGTAGTCTAGCTACCCCTACTTGACTTCTCTGTCGCCATTAAATTTAGTTGTTGCTCAGCTATGCTATGAAATGATTTTGTTAGCGAGTTATGGAAAAACAACTAAGTTTAATGAACTACCTTGGTGGAATTGGTATTGCATGGGTTATGTTGAGTGGTTCGTTGGGGTCATGTCGTCGAACCTCTGAACCTCCAGGTGTATCGCACTTGTGTACGGCCACCCAGGAACAAGGAGATATTAGACAATCTTGCTCAGTAGCTACCGTACAGCCACATGCTAATATGGGCTCTGGCTTGATGGAGTATGTTGTGAGAACCCGGATCCTACGTGACACATGATGTAGAGGAATGTAGGTTGGTACGGGTCCATAGAGAATGGTCTGGGGGATTACTTCGGAAAATTCTCGTCCTAGTCAACATCTGTCCATTTAGCAAAATGTGCATCATGGAAGAAGAGCAGACTAGGTCATGTGGGTAAATTGTACAACCTCTGCAGAGTGTTAAAACTAGGTACTTAGTCGTGTCCCCGGTTACGGACAATTTGAGCGAACTGACAAGGATCATGTTCGAAAGTCTCCTCATCCCAATTTCTTAAATAAAACTTGATGAGTGAACAGGGATATGATAATTGGTGCAAGTGACTATCGGCTAGCAGGTCCCGTGCCATGTCTATGGTCTGAGTCTGCAAGGGTAGGTCGCCCAAACCAAGTTGACCATATAAAATAGGAATTCTCACTGATGTCTATCGGTGGTGTCTAGGTTCATTGATGTCTATCAATGGTACCGCTTAATTAGTATGAAAGAAAATGTTTTGTCAAATGATAGGATAAAATTGGCTTTATGCAAATATGCCTGAGCTCTACCAGCCAAATGATCACGTATGTGTTAGGTTGCCATTTGAGTCCACCATAGTGTCATCTTGCCAATACAATTCCAAATGTATTGACCTTCGGGTTGTAACGTTTTATGTTGCAGGTTACTTCTCTAGCTGAAGAATAGTTGTTTAGGTTCACGAGTCTTTGCCCAACATGTCTGCCTGTGGCTTCATGAAGGAAGATGGCTCCATGCTTGAAGATTTCCTTGCTACTTTAAACTCTGAATTTTTGCTAGCTTGAAAGCTATGCAACTTGTAACGAACCATTTTATTTTTGCTGGTTGTAATGAATACCTTTGCTACTTGGTATTTCATCTTAAAGTGTGTGTGCTAGCAGTTTGATCCGGGACTAGCACTGTTGCACGGAGACTCTCACTTTTTCTGGTGAGGTCACCACATCATGAAGCCACTCAACAGTGGCCGTGTTTCGTGTTCTGAGTTATGCTTTTATTGTTGACCTTGTTAAGATGGTCTGCTTGCAAACTTTCAAAAAACAATACCACCACCAAGTGTATACCAATAACCACTTATGGACTTAATCTCATGAGAATTTGTTATCCAATTTGAGTCACTATAACCCTCAAGTTCCTTTGGATACCCAGTATAATGAATACCATAACTCCCAGTGCATTTTAATAGCGCAAAACTACCTCAAGAGCGTACCAATGAGCATCCCCATGAGTTGATAGAAATTTTCTAAGTTTTCTTATAGCGAAAGAAATGGCATACCTCATAGCATTGCCTAAATACATAAGCGAGCTAGTGATTTGAGAATATCTCAATCGACCTCTAGCAATCCATCAATTCTTTCGAAGTAGCACACTGGGATCATAAGGTGTTGGAGAAAACTTGTTGCCACTATACCCGAAACGACTCAATATCTTTACATATATTGGAATTGAAACTATGTAATTCCACCATTTTCATCCTTCAACAGCTTGATGTTTAAGATTACATAATCTACTCCTAGGTCCTTCATCTCAAAGTAACAAGACATGAACCGTTTGACCTCTTTGATGGGATCAAGGTTTGGTCCCGAGTATGAATTTGTCATCGACATACAGACATAAATTAACTCATTTGACACCACCATGGCGATAGTACACTGATACGTCTCCAACGTATCGATAATTTCTTATGTTCCATGCCACTTTATTGATGATACCTACATGTTTTATGCACATTATATGTCATATTTATGCATTTTCTGGAACTAACCTATTAACAAGATGCCGAAGAGCCGATTGCTGTTTTCTGCTGTTTTTGGTTTCGAAATCCTAGTAAGGAAATATTCTCGGAATTGGACGAAACTTTCGCCCAGGGTCCTATTTTTGCACGAAGCTTCCGAGAAGACCGAAGAGATAACGAAGTGGGGCCACGAGGCAGCCGGGAGCTAGGGCGGCGCGGCCCAAGCCCGGCGCGCCGACCTACCTGGGCCCCTCGTGTGGCCCCCGCGTTGACCTTCCGCCTACTTAAAGCCTCCGTCGCGAAACCCCGATGCAGAGCCACGATACGGAAAACCTTCCGAGAGACGCCGCCACCGCGAATCCCATCTCGGGGATTCAGGAGATCGCCTCCGGCACCCTGCCGGAGAGGGGATTCATCTCCCGGAGGACTCTACACCGCCATGGTCGCCTCCGGAGTGATGAGTGAGTAGTTCACCCCTGGACCATGGGTCCATAGCAGTAGCTAGATGGTCGTCTTCTCCTTGTTGTGCTTCATTGTTGGATCTTGTGAGCTGCCTAACATGATCAAGATCATCTATCTGTAATTCTATATGTTGTGTTTGTCGGGATCCGATGGATAGAGAGTACTATGATTATGGTGATTATCAATCTATTGTTTATGTGTTGTTTATGATCTTGCATGCTCTCCGTTATTAGTAGAGGCTCTGGCCAAGTTTTTGCTCTTAACTCCAAGAGGGGTATTTATGCTCGATAGTGGGTTCATGCCTTCATTGAATCTGGGATCGTGACAGTAGGTTCTAAGGTTGTGATGTGTTGTTGCCACTAGGGATAAAACATTGATGCTATGTCTAAGGATGTAGTTGTTGATTACATTACGCACCATACTTAATGCAATTGTCTGTTGCTTAGCAACTTAATACTGAATGGGGTTCGGATGATAACCTGAAGGTGGACTTTTTAGGCATAGATGCGGTTGGATGGCGGTCTATGTACTTTGTCGTAATGCCCGATTAAATCTCACTATATTTATCATATCATGTATATGCATTGTTATGCCTTTCTCTATTTGTCAATTGCCCGACTGTAATTTGTTTACCCAACATGCTTTATCTTATGGGAGAGACACCTCTAGTGAACTGTGGACCCCGGTCCTATTCTTTACATAGCATACAATCTACTGCAATTGTGTTTTACTGTTTTCTTTGCAAACATCTTCCACTCGATATGTTTAATCCTTTGTTACAGCAAGCCGGTGAGATTGACAACCTCACTGTTTCGTTGGGACAAAGTACTTGGTTGTGTTGTGCAGGTTCCGCGTTGGCGCCGGAATCCCTGGTGTTGCGCCGCATCACATTTCGCGACCATCAACCTTCAACGTGCTTCTTGGCTCCTTTGGTTCGATTAAACCTTGGTTTCATACTGAAACTTGCTTCTATACGCATCATACCTTCCACTTGGGGTTCCCAACGGACGTGTGCATCTACGCGTATCAAGCTAAATTTCTGGCGCCGTTGCCGGGAGATCAAGACACGCTGCAAGGGGAGTCTCCACTTCTCAATCTCTTTACTTTGTTTTTGTCTTGCTTTATTTTATTTACTACTTTGTTTGCTGCACCTAAACAAAACACAAAAAAATTAGTTGCTAGTTTTTCTTTATTTATTGTCTTGCTCTCCATATCAAAAACACAAAAAAAATAGTTACTTGCATTTACTTTACCTAGTTTATTTTATTTACCGTTGCTAAAATGAATACCCCTGAAAATACTAAGTTGTGTGACTTTACAAATGCAAATAATAATGATTTCCTATGCACACCTATTGCTCCACCTGCTACTACAGCAGAATTCTTTGAAATTAAACCTGCTTTACTAAATCTTGTCATGAGAGATCAATTTTCTGGTGTTAGTTCTGATGATGCTGCTGCCCATCTCAATAATTTTGTTGAACTTTGTGAAATGCAAAAGTATAAAGATGTAGATGGTGATATTATTAAATTAAAAGTATTTCCTTTCTCATTAAGAGGAAGAGCTAAAGATTGGTTGCTATCTTTGCCTAAGAATAGTATTGATTCATGGACTAAATGCAAGGATGCTTTTATTGGTAGATATTATCCTCCCGCTAAAATTATATCTTTGAGAAGTAGCATAATGAATTTTAAGCAATTAGATACTGAACATGTTGCTCAAGCATGGGAGAGAATGAAAACTTTGGTAAAGAATTGCCCAACCCATGGACTGACTACTTGGATGATCATCCAAACCTTCTATGCAGGACTAAATTTTTCTTCGCGGAATTTATTGGATTCAGCTGCTGGAGGTACCTTTATGTCCATCACATTGGGGGCGGCTACAAAACTTCTTGATGATATGATGATAAATTACTCTGAATGGCACACGGAAAGAGCTCCACAAGGTAAGAAGGTAAATTCTGTTGAAGAAACCTCTTCCTTGAGTGATAAGATTGATGTGATTATGTCTATGCTTGTGAATGGTAGATCTAATGTAGATCCAAATAATGTTCCTTTAGCTTCATTGGTTGCTCAAGAAGAAAATGTTGATGTGAATTTCATTAAAAATAATAATTTCAACAACAATGCTTATAGGAACAACTCTGGTAATAACTATAGGCCATATCCTTCTGCTAATGGTAATGGTTATGGCAATTCTTATGGGAATTCTTACAACAATAATAGGAGTGTACCCTCTGGTCTTGAAGCCATGCTTAAAGAATTTATTAGTACACAAACTGCTTTTAACAAATCTGTTGAGGAAAAGCTTGATAAAATTGATACTATTGCTTCTAGAGTTGATAGACTTGCCTCTGATGTTAATCTTTTAAAATTGAAAGTTATGCCTAATAATGATATTGATAATAAGATTACTACTACAGCAAATGCCATCCAAGTTAGAATTAATGAGAATATAAGATTAATGGCTGAACTGCGTGCTAGGTGGGATAGAGAAGAAAATGAAAAACTAGCTAAAGAGAATAATGTAGCTAAAGTTTGGACTATTACCACCACTAGTAATGCTAATTCTTCACATGTTGCTGCACCTCCTACTATCAATGGTAATATAATTGGTGTTGGCAATGTTTCTACTCCTAGTGCAAAGCGTACAAAACTGCCTGAAATTGCTAAAACTGCTGAAACTGCTTGTGATAAAACTGCTGAAATTTTTTCCAACCTTGGGAACAATGATCCCATTGCTGTAGCTCATAATGATTTAGACTTTGATGATTGTCACATCTCTGAAGTTATAAAGTTCTTACAAAAACTTGCTAAAAGTCCTAATGCTAGTGCTATAAATTTAGCCTTTACAAAACATATTACAAATGCTCTCATAAAAGCTAGAGAAGAGAAACTAAAACTTGAAACTTCTATTCCTAGAAAGTTAGAAGATGGTTGGGAGCCCATCATTAAAATGAAATTCAATGACTTTGAATGTAATGCTTTATGTGATCTTGGTGCAAGTATTTCTGTTATGCCTAAAAAGATTTATGATATGCTTGACTTGCCACCATTGAAGAATTGTTATTTGGATGTTAATCTTGCCGATAATGTTAAAAAGAAACCTTTGGGGAGGATTGATAATGTGCATATTACGGTTAACAATAACCTTGTCCCCTGATTTTGTTGTCTTGGATATCGAATGCAATGCATCTTGTCCTATTGTATTGGGAAGACCTTTTCTTCGAACCGTTGGTGCTGTTATTGATATGAGGGAAGGTAATATTAAATATCAATTTCCTCTCAAGAAAGGTATGGAACACTTCCCTAGAAAGAGAATGAAGTTGCCTTTTGATTCTATTATTAGAACAAGTTATGATGTTGATGCTTCTACTCTCGATGTTACTTGATTTGCACTTTCTGCGCCTAGCTGAAAGGCGTTAAAGAAAAGCGCTTATGGGAGACAACCCATGTTTTTACCTACAGCAATTTTTTGTTTTATTGAGTCTTGGAAGTTGTTTACTACTGTAGCAACCTCTCCTTATCATGTTTTTGTGTCAAGTAAAGTTTCTATGTCAAAGTTGATGTTATATTTGGGATCGCTGCGCAGAAACAGCATTGCTGTCTGTCACGAATCTGGGCACAGTTCTCTGTAGAAAATTCGAAAAAATCTGCCAATTTACGAGCGTGATCCTCAGATATGTACGCAACTTTCATTAGTTTTGAGTTTTTCCATTCGAGCAAGTCTGGTGCCAGCTTTAAATTCGTCTTTACGGACTGTTCTGTTTTGACAGATTCTGCCTTTTATTTCGCATTGCCTCTTTTGCTATGTTGGATTTATTTCTTTGATCCATTAATGTCCAGTAGCATTATGCAATGTCCAGAAGTGAAAATAATGATTGTGTCACCTCTGAATGAGTGAATTATTAATTGTGCACTAACCCTCTAATGAGTTTGCTTGAAGTTTGGTGTGAAGGAAGTTTTCAAGGGTCAAGAGAGGAGAATGATATACTATGATCAAGAGGGTGAAAGCTCTAAGCTTGGGGATGCCCCCGTGGTTCATCCCTGCATATTTTAAGAAGACTCAAGCTTCTAAGCTTGGGGATGCCCAAGGCATCCCCTTCTTCATCAACAACATCATCAGGTTCCTCCCCTGAAACTATATTTTTATTCAGTCACATCTTGTGTTCTTTACTTGGAGCGTCGGTTTGTTTTTGTTTTTGTTTTTGTTTGAATAAAATGGATCCTAGCATTCACTTTGTGGGAGAGAGACACGCTCCGCTGTTGCATATGGACACATGTGTCCTTAGGCTTTACTCATAATGTTCATGGCGAAGTTTCTTCTTCGTTAAATTGTTATATGGTTGGAATTGGAAAATGCTACATGTAGTAATTCTAAAATGTCTTGGATAATGTGATACTTGGCAATTGTTGTGCTCATGTTTAAGCTCTTGCATCATATGCTTTGCACCCATTAATGAAGAAATACATAGAGCTTGCTAAAATTTGATTTGCATATTTGGTCTCTCTAAGGTCTAGATAATATCTAGTATTGAGTTTTGAACAACAAGGAAGACAGTGTAGAGTCTTATAATGTTTACAATATGTCTTTTATGTGAGTTTTGCTGCACCGGTTCATCCTTGAGTTTGCTTCAAATAACCTTGCTAGCCTAAACCTTGTATCGAGAGGGAATACTTCTCATGCATCCAAAATCCTTGAGCCAACTACTATGCCATTTGTGTCCACCATGGTATTTCTCCGCCATTCCAAAGTAAATTGCTTGAGTGCTACCTTTAAATTCCATCATTCACCTTTGCAATATATAGCTCATGGGACAAAATAGCCTTAAAAACTATCGTAGTATTGAATATGTACTTATGCACTTTATATTTTATTAAGTTGCTTGTTGTGCGATAACCATGCTTATGGGGACGCCATCAACTACCTTTTGTTGAATATCATGTGAGTTGCTATGCATGTTCGTCTTGTCTGAAGTAAGAGAGATCTACCACCTTATGATTGGAGCATGCATATTGTTAGAGAAGAACATTGGGCCGCTAACTAAAGCCATGATTCATGGTGGAAGTTTCAGTTTGGACATATATCCTCAATCTCATATGAGAACAATAATCATTGCTACATGCTTATGCATTTAAGAGGAGTCCATTATCTGTTGTCCATGTTGTCCCGGTATGGATGTCTAAGTTGAGAATAATCAAAAGCGATAAATCCAAAATGCGAGCATTCTCCTTAGACCTTTGTACAGGCGGCATGGAGGTACCCCTTTGTGACACTTGGTTGAAACATGGCATGCAAAGATCCGGTAGTCCAAGCTAAGTAGGATGAGGTGCGGGCACTATTAGTATACTATGCATGAGGCTTGCAACTTGTAAGATATAATTTACATAACTCATATGCTTTATTACTACCGTTGACAAAATTGTTTCATGCTTTCAAAATAAAAGCTCTAGCACAAATACAGCAATCGATGCTTTCCTCTTTGAAGGACCATTCTTTTACTTTTATTGTTGAGTCGTTTACCTATCTCCTTCCACCTTAAGAAGCAAACACTTGTGTGAATTGTGCATTGATTCCTACATACTTGCATATTGCACTTGTTATATTACTTTATGTTGACAATATCCATGAGATATACATGTTATAAGTTGAAAGCAACCGCTGAAACTTAATCTTCCTTTGTGTTGCTTCAACAACTTTACTTTGATTTATTGCTTTATGAGTTAACTCTTATGCAAGACTTATTGATGCTTGTCTTGAAGTACTATTCATGAAAAGTCTTTGCTTTATGATTCATTGTTTACTCATGTCATTACCTTTGTTTTGATCGCTGCATTCATTACATATGTTTACAAATAGTATGATCAAGATTATGATGGCATGTCACTTAAGAAATTATCTTTGTTATCGTTTTACCTGCTCGGGACGAGCAGAACTAAGCTTGGGGATGCTGATACGTCTCCAACGTATCGATAATTTCTTATGTTCCATGCCACTTTATTGATGATACCTACATGTTTTATGCACATTATATGTCATATTTATGCATTTTGGAACTAACCTATTAACAAGATGCCGAAGAGCCAGTTTTGTTTTCTGCTGTTTTTGGTTTCAGAAATCCTAGTAAGGAAATATTCTCGGAATTGGACGAAACTTTCGCCAGGGTCCTATTTTTGCACGAAGCTTCCGAAGACCGAAGAGATAACGAAGTGGGGCCACGAGGCAGCCAGGAGCTAGGGCGGCGCGGCCCAAGCCCTGGCCGCGCCGACCTACCCCCTGGGCCTCGTGTGGCCCCCGCGTTGACCTTCCGCCTACTTAAAGCCTCCGTCGCGAAACCCCGGTGCAGAGCCACGATACGGAAAACCTTCCGGAGACGCCGCCACCGCGAATCCCATCTCGGGGGATTCAGGAGATCGCCTCCGGCACCCTGCCGGAGAGGGGATTCATCTCCCGGAGGACTCTACACCGCCATGGTCGCCTCCGGAGTGATGAGTGAGTAGTTCACCCCTGGACCATGGGTCCATAGCAGTAGCTAGATGGTCGTCTTCTCCTTGTTGTGCTTCATTGTTGGATCTTGTGAGCTGCCTAACATGATCAAGATCATCTATCTGTAATTCTATATGTTGTGTTTGTCGGGATCCGATGGATAGAGAGTACTATGATTATGGTGATTATCAATCTATTGTTTATGTGTTGTTTATGATCTTGCATGCTCTCCGTTATTAGTAGAGGCTCTGGCCAAGTTTTTGCTCTTAACTCCAAGAGGGGGTATTTATGCTCGATAGTGGGTTCATGCCTTCATTGAATCTGGGATCGTGACAGTAGGTTCTAAGGTTGTGATGTGCTGTTGCCACTAGGGATAAAACATTGATGCTATGTCTAAGGATGTAGTTGTTGATTACATTACGCACCATACTTAATGCAATTGTCTGTTGTTTGCAACTTAATACTGAATGGGGTTCGGATGATAACCTGAAGGTGGACTTTTTAGGCATAGATGCAGTTGGATGGCGGTCTATGTACTTTGTCGTAATGCCCGGATTAAATCTCACTATATTTATCATATCATGTATATGCATTGTTATGCCTTTCTCTATTTGTCAATTGCCCGACTGTAATTTGTTTACCCAACATGCTTTATCTTATGGGAGAGACACCTCTAGTGTCTGTGGACCCCGGTCCTATTCTTTACATAGCATACAATCTACTGCAATTGTGTTTTACTGTTTTCTTTGCAAACATCTTCCACTCGATACGTTTAATCCTTTGTTACAGCAAGCCGGTGAGATTGACAACCTCTGTTTCGTTGGGACAAAGTACTTGGTTGTGTTGTGCAGGTTCCGCGTTGGCGCCGGAATCCCTGGTGTTGCGCCGCATCACATTTCGCGACCATCAACCTTCAACGTGCTTCTTGGCTCCTACTGGTTCGATTAAACCTTGGTTTCATACTGAGGGAAACTTGCTTCTATACGCATCATACCTTCCACTTGGGGTTCCCAACGGACGTGTGCATCTACGCGTATCATACACACACATGTTAGCTTCGTTTACAATAAAAACCCTTAGCGGTTAAAGTTCTTTCAGACTTCTCGTGCCATTGCTTAGGGGTTTGATTAATACCATACAAAAAATTCAATAACTTACACACTGTTCCTTATTGACCATCTACTACAAATTCATTAGGTTGCTCCATGTAAATTTCCTCATCAGCTTTCCATTTAGGAAATTTGTCTTAACGATCTATTTAGTGAACGAAATAGCCATATGAGGCAGCCAAGGAAAGTAGTACTCGGATAGTAGTCAGTCTGGTTATAGGTGACTTTTAGTATAACCCTTGGCCACATTTCATGCTTATACTTTTCAATATTACCATTGAGCCTAAGATTTTTCATGAATACCCACTTAAATCCTACATGTTTGCACACAGAATGACGATCAGTAACCTCCCAAGTTCCATTATCTAATTAAGATGGAATCCATATCACTAAACTTCGTTCAATTAGCCAGCATTGATCTCGAGATGCATTGCTTCTAAAATACAAATAGGAGTATCTACATCGGCATGATGGGTTCAGGAATTCTAATTAATTCCTAACTAGATAAATTAGGCATCTCCTGGTTTAATTAGCTAGACATAACTTTGCTCGGAAATATCTCCTCAAAGAAAATCCAATCATTGATTTCATAATTGTATCAACATACATGTCATATATCTCAACTCTAAAGTTCGGAAAATTGACTAGCATGCTCATTTTCATCTCATTTTCATCTGCAATGGATAACGTTGGCTGGCCATATTGCAAAAACTAACTTCCTGTTCAGCTGGCCCCCACAATTCGTACTAACACCAAGGGCGGAGGCCGCCCCACCGCCCGGAATCGGACACTGCATCTTCCTTTGGTCGCTGGTGAGGCATGACGACACCTCCAGCGACTAGGAAGAAAGCTGCACGGAACCTGGCAGTTCGTCCAACATCTGTCGACATCAGTTCTACACGGCTACCTCGTAGTTCATCCGTCGAGTCTTCGACATTAGTTCGAAGGCATGGCCATGGCAACCTCCGTCCGTTAGTTCAACACCGGTCCGAGGCCCTTTCCCTTTTATTTGTAAGCATGATCCTAATGGGATTTATCTTTTGTTCTCCTGCTTTAATTCGTGTACACAGTTGTGTTTTCAAATTTTATCGCATATTTAAGCTTGACATCATAGGTTTTGTATCCTGGCTCCGGTCAAGGTATATATGCTCACTTTCGGCCACCAGCTCATCTTTTCATAGCCCTGCAAGTTGCACAAGTGTATTTCAACAATATCTTCAAGTTACACGGTCTTTTTACTACCATTATTTTTTATCATGATCTCATCTTTGCAAGCACATTGTAGCAAGAAATGTTTTAGCTTGTCGGACACCCAAGGACACCTTCGATGGTTAGTACATGCTCCTCCGAAGAAATCGGCCTCTTATCTTCCACTCGCACAATATTTGTACAACATGAGATTTCACTCCATTTTAGGACTCCCTATTTAAGGTACTATGTGGCCATCCTCCTTGGCACTCAGGTACCAATGCTTGCACAGTTCTAGATTTAGAGAAGTGACTCATTGAGAAATTCATCAACTACTCAGGCTCCGCAAAAGCATGAGGCAGATAAGTATCACTATGAAACGTTCATTTGAATTGGGCGATTTGGTGTATCACAAAGTGCAACCTCGGAGAATCCAAACAAAATTGAGTTATTTGGTCCTTACATGCTCAAATGAGTGGGTGATATATCTTACCAGTCTAGTCTTTCTTTTTAATGGGGAAGAGGCCCGAAGGCCCAACATGCTGTATTACATGGTGGGGTAAATTACATAGAGGACACTAATAAATACAATAAAAGAATAGCATACTAATAGAAGAAAGTCCTCTAGAAAGAAATTCAAAAACTAATAGAAGAAATTCATCTAGAAGAAATTCAAAAACTATGATAAGTCCTTCTCCGCCATAGCTCCGGCAAGATGTCAAGACACAGCCACCGTCGTCAACACCGGAGACTATGCCATTTGGGTCGGCGTTAGAGTGGAGCGCCGCACTAGGACCAAAGATCCTCCATATGCATCGGCCCACCGGCCTGGAGGAAGAAGATGATGCGGTGGCAACCCAACACAACAAGGATTGGCTTCCGTGGGCCATGAATCGCATCGACGAACTTCGCCTTCTTGGATGAAATCTCCAAGCGAGCTTCACAAACCAAACATCGAGTTCTCGCCTCCAGATCTGCCCCCCATATTTCGCCACCATGGTGACGAGATGAAGCAGATAGAGGAGCAAGAAGAGCTCCAAGCTTGACCTCCAGATCTAGAGGCAGCCCTTCGAGCTTATTTAGTAGGAGAGCAGCATGCGAACTCCCTCCTGTCTCTGGCTCCGACCGCTAGAATGCCATGGCAAGGAGCAGCACCACCAGCAGCAGCCTCCACACATAGGTTGGATGCGTCCATGGCCAAGATCCACTCGGCATGGCGACATTCTCCACTAAGGGAAGCACTAAAATCCCTAAACTAGTAGACTCACACCCACTATACAGAACATGGGGGGGCTCGCCTCAGGCAGTTATCTTCGGCGACAATGGCCTTGGCTTGGCCCATGACCATCTACAACAACGATGGCCTTGGCTTGGCCCGGGAGGGAGGAGAGTAGGGGTGATGGATAGGATAATTTCCGTACAATGGGCTGATAATTCAAAGGATAGGGATATCCGAATCCGCAATATCTAGATGTGATGTAGGTATATATGGTATAGCAAATAGCATGCAGATATGGATTATCCGAAATTTAATTAAGGTTATCCCAATGTTTCAACCTAGATTATCCGATTTTCTACTCAAAATTCAATGCCAATTTTGTACAATCATGGGTTAGGGAGCTACCTATTTTATTTTACAACCATGTCTATTCAGTCTATATTTATCCCATCACGATGAATGCTCGGGTTTTAGTATAAATCTTGTCTCTATTGTCTTAATTAATTGACTATTGTAGGCTCGAAGGGTTAAATCCTCTAAACTTTTGCTGAAATTATAAATCTCTACCTATAGAAGTATTTTTCCGATTAATTTTTTGTGTCCAACTCCGCTCCATTTCCAATCTGAATATGTTGTCCGGTTTATCCACATTTGAATCCACAACCGATTATTATCTGCTCCCCTCCAAATCCAAGAGAAAAATGTGATAGAGGCAAAATCTAATCGTATTGGTTTACACCCCCTAGAGGAGAGTGCTCATGAGAGAAGGGATAGAAAGAGCCGCTCCTGGTTGTCTCAGCGTCTAGTGAGATAGTACATGATTGGTTCATGTCTCAACTCTCGGCAAGAAGCATGTACCGCCACAAAAGACGAGGTAACACCGACTTCTCCTCCGTCCTTGCAACCGATTTTCCGCCGCTTGTTCCAGTGCCTTGTCTGGATCTATGAAGGTGAAGAAAGGGGATGCGGCCACCATTCATGTTCTTTTCAATGGAGCGGCTTGCCAATTCAGTTTGCTACGTGGGAACCATTGATGGCTCTGCTGTCATCCATCAGTACGTGTTTAAGAACAACCCACCTTCCAACTTCCATGGGGGTCACGGGCTACACCATTACCAACCAGACGGCCCAAGAAGGAACCGAAGTTGGATAGTGGGCCTTGGGCCTTGTAAGAGTTGGACAGCGACTGAGACTTGGTTAGCTGTAAGCGTTATCGAATATGGCATACGAATCCTGGACCAGACTCCTACCTACGAGAAGATATCTAGTGCTACCACCCTTTAGGTGCTACCGTGCTACCATATAAAAAAACGTATTTTATACGTGTCAAAAAATTATACAAAAAAATGTGAGTACTTATGAAGCATGTCCCTACAACATCCCAAAATTTCATATCCAAAATCGACATGGACACTGAGAAACAAAAAAGAGAAAATCAGCATGAATAGTGCTACCTAGTGTCACAAAAAGACAAATCAGAAAATGACACTATTCATGCTGATTTTCTCTTTTTTATTTCTCAGTGTCCATGTCGTTTTTGGATATGAAATTTTTGGATGTTGTAGGGACAACTTAAGCACCATTTTTCGTATAATTTTTTGACACGTATAAAATACGTTTTTTTGTACGGTAGCAGGGTAGCACCTAAAGGGGTGGTAGCACTAGATATGTTCTCTCCTACCTACTGCCTTTCTTTCTCGCCCGCCTCGATCTACAGCTCTACTCTCGATTCCTCATCGTCTCTGCCTCTCCCTTGTCGCTGTTTCTGTGCAGTTCCTCGAGTAAATCAAGTAAAATCGTTACAATACATGACAAAGAACTCGACCGCAGAACTCAGAAAGTCAGAAGTATGAACTTTCTTTCTTTCTTTCTTTTGACGGGGACAAGTATGAACTATCTTGCTTCTTGCAGCAAAAAAAAAAGTTTAAACCATCTGATTGTTGCTTGCTAATTGAAGAACTGGAGGAACATATAGTCTAACGACTAGCCAGTGAACAATATATCAGTACGATACCGAGAAACAATTACACAAACCATTCCTGAAACTGCAACGCAACTAGCACACACCACCCGCAACAAGATCGGCACTTCAGAAGCTGAGCGCCGCGAGGAGGATGGTAGTGGTGAAAACCAGTGCCAGGACGGAGGTCACCGGAGCCGGCAGCGGCATAGCAACCCCGTTCTTGCTGTTGTGAGGCCTTGTGTTCGCCGCGCCGCCGCCGGTGGTCCTCCCACCGCCGCTCGCTCCACCGCCTGGGCCGCCGCCAGCCATGTGCGCATGCCCAAACTTCCTGGGATTATGCATCTCCAGGAGATGCTTGCCTTTGGTTTCTGCGGAACAAGCAGCAGTTACAGGAATACATTTTGCTGTCAAAATTTAGTTCCATAGCAAAGGCTGGACCTGAAACGTCAAGAAAGCAGAAGAGGAGATCGATACACGCTAGGTACTTACCAAGCAATCCCTGCGCCTGCACCTGGAGATGAGGCCTCAGATGGTGGTGAGCTGCATCGGCCATGACGCTTCTCCCAGCTACTGCACGCCATGTGCCATGTGAAGCAAAGGCCAAGAGGAGGAAGAGAGCAAGAGTACCTTTCTTCATCTTGAGATGGACTGGTGGCCAACAGAGAAACTCCGATGTGGAGTGTGGGTAGAGGCTCCTATTATACCTCCCGGGTACAGGAGGGTAGCTAGTAAGATAAGACCACTCCACAAGTTTCTCCTTTTTACAACAAGCAAGACCACTCCACAAGTTAATTGCACGGTGGTACCAGTTCAGCTTTGTGCTTTTCTGAGGCAGACACCGTGAAGAAAAGATTAAAGGAGAGATTGCAAAACGTGGAGGCACTTGTCTCTGCGCCTTTCTCCCTTTTCATTGGCTTTCAAAATCAGGATTAGAGCTCTGCCATAAGATTGCTGTTAATATTATCTCAACTCCCAAACAGGCAACAGTATCAAATGCTTTTGTTCATGTGCTATTTGCCACCACTGGTTTTTCTGATGGGGGAAAGCTCGAGGGGGCAAAAGACAGCACGAGGTGCAGCTTTGATTGCTTTGTGCGCATGTGATTGGCGCAGGGAATGCATGATGCTATTGCTCTACATGGACAAGAGCCTTTGCCAGCTCTGACCTACAGACTACAGTACAGGATTTTTGCTGTCATCTAGAAATACAGAAACTGGTTTCTTTTTTTTCATCTCCTTTTTGTTAGTGACTACACGGAAGGAACGTCCGATGTAGTGTGGTCTCTTCCCTCTGAGATGTAGTTTTCGCCGAATTCTGAACGGACTGAAGTTTCCAGACATGTGACTAGTGCGGAACAATAGTTGTATCAACAAAAAATTGCAGGAAAATAACACGACCCAGGTATATCAATAAAAATTCTTACGAATTATGCAAGAAAAATACGAAAAAGGTTGGAAGGTACAGGCTATGAGTAGTCAGTGCAAACGATGGAAATAGATGTGTGAAACTACACATGTTCATTAGTTAAAAGATACACATATAGGCATTGTCATCCTGAAAAGGATAAGATGATGTTATTACTACTCCCTCCGATTCATAAATGTTGGTGTTTAGTTTAAATTAGCGATCCAAGTATGGGGGTTTACTTTAAATTAGATCTAATTCTTATTATGGATCTGATTTCACAAAAGGGCACTAAAATTTTATCTTCTTTCTTCTTTTCCAAGCCGCTAAAATTTCAGAATCTAAGGTTCTCTGCTTCTCTCTATTCAAAAATAATAATGAAGCACCCACAGCCAAGTTTGTTGCGATTTGTTGCATAAGGCATATATTCGCCCAGGATCCTAACACTTTATTTTGAAATGAAGGCAAAAGCTTTGCCTCATCTATTAATTAAGAAGAGAGTGCCCAGTTTTTAGGAGAAAACCGGGCGAAAACCTACAACGATAGGGCCAAGCCCACACAAAGAACACACCCACACATGCCCACAAACAAGATACTCCAACACTTCAACACCGCAACACTAACAAACGCTCACACAAGACACTCCAACACTGAGTCGTCAAGGACATGCTACGACACTGGGGGCACCCGTCAGCCAACCGCAGATCCAGGGTAGGCAGTAGCCAAGGTGGCGAGAAAATCGCAAACTTCACGGGCGACGATAGCTCCAGGCATGGAAGCCGACAATCCAGACTTAGGTACCCCATCATCAATAGGAATCATCTGCCTGTCGGAGTCAAGCGAGAGAGAGACTGCAGCGTCAACAACGTCACATTTCTCAAAGCCAAGACATGTCGGAGAAGCCACATCCGAGGAAACGTGTGAGTCGGGCCTCACTTCCTCGACGGAGGGAGGCGTAAGCACACCACCACACAACTCTAGGATCTCATGCATGATCTTAATGACCGGAGCTGTGATCACCGAGCTCGCCCTAGCACGAGGAGAGAAACAACCATGAAGGCTCGCTCCGGTCGCACCCTGTCGTGGTATCGTCATGACATATGCCATAGGATGGCTAATCGAGGTGGTTCCTAGTGGTCTCACGACGGTATCCGGAAGCGGGTATGGGCACGAGCGACACGGCGACGTACCCAGGTTCGAGGCCCTCCGATGGAGGTAACACCTCTACTCCTGCTATGAGTGTATATGGTGATCACACGGTACAATGGTGCTCCTTGAGCTGTATCCGGCTGCCCCTGGGAGGCTAAGGTAGACGAAGGTCTCTCTCTCAGGGCAGCTCTAAGACTAGTAAATGAGAACTGAGCGATCGTCCCCCGCACGAGGGGGTAGCCCGGCTTATATAGGCACCGGCACTTTACAGATAAGTCCCTAAGGTCTAGTGGCCAGCATGGCCGGCCGGCTCCCGTCCCTTCCCGAGGCGCGACGCCGGGAGCCGTTGAGCGTAGTGGCACGTCCCATCCGTCTGCTCAGGTCAGCGGCGTGGGAGGTGCTGTCGTTGTCGTCATCATGCTCGTAGCGCGTACGGCTCGACGTACGCCATGATGGCCTGCTGGCGCGTGGCGCTGCTGCTCTAGTGCCCCGTACTTACGGGAGATGAGGTCAGCGTGGACCTTTGAACCCGGCTCACCTACCAGTTCCTTCCTGTGCAAGGCTCGCCAGCCTCGAGTCGGTCTGAGGTACAAACCCCAGTCGGATATGGCTTGTGGAAGCCGGCCCAGCTACAGCGTTGAAGGCCGCAGCCAGGCCGACTAGGACTTAGAGCCAGCCGGCTCCCGAGGCAGCCGGCCACGGCTCCAGCCGGCTGCTCCTCGCCGGCCTTTGCCGCGAGCCGGCCGTCCTCGAGCCGGCCGCTCCGCGTCCATTGCCCTACCCGGGGTCTTCCCCCCGACATTAGCCCCCGAAGCTGGCAAGGTCCTGCGTTAAGAAGGACCTAGGCAGGTTTCCCTGGCTTCTATACATCTCTCGCTTGTTTCCGGCGGCTCCCGGAGGGGCCAGCTGAGAATTTTCACTCAGCCGGCTGCGCCCTCGTCCGGCTCACCCCGTCCGGCTTCCTCCAGCCGGACGCCTTTTTTGCTCTTGTTGTTTTCACTTTTTCTTAAGAGTTGAAGACGCTTCTGGCTTGTTGCCAGAATTTGGGGCCGGGTCGATTTTATCGTCCGGCTCCGGCTCGGGTACACCGGCAACTCCGCCGCCTCGAGTCCCGCGCCCGACTTGACCGTTCTGACGGCGGTCAGCGTGGCCGTTTCGTCTGGTCACATCACTGTCCCCTCCGGATTCTCTGCGGTTGTGGGCGAAGTGGTGCGGCCGTTTCTGGTAACTGCCGCGTCGTGTGGGGCGGTTTCGGCGCAGTTAATCCCATCGTGGCCCACGATCGCCACGTGGCTGCGTAACGGGCGTGCGGGACGGCTATAAATGCCCCTGGAGCGGCCCGAGGATTCTCTCTTCTTCTTCCTCGCTCCACTTTCTTCTCTTGCTTTCTTCGCTCGAGCGCTCTTCGCACGCCGCCACTTCTTCTCCGGTGACCTCCTGGCGAACCTCGGCGACCTTTCGCGGCCGGAGCTCTCCGCCGTTCGGCAGCCGCCCGCACGCCAAGCCGGCGCCACGGGGCCCCGCGGCTCGACGCTGCGCTCATCGCCGCCGCGCTCTCCTCCGGTGAGGAGCGGTTCCTCTTCTCCCTTTGATCTTGATTGGTCTTCTTCCTCCTCTTCTTCGTCCATGGCCTCCGCCACGGGTCCGGAGGGGATCGCTCATGAACAACGACGACATCGAGCGACTGGTGCGCCTCCGCCGGATTCCTCGGGAGGTGGTCACGCGGGCGCCGGCGCGGAGGTGGAGCCCAAGCCGGAGCCCGGCGAGCGCGTCGTCTTCGGCGCGCACCTTGACCGTGGGCTAGGTCTGCCGGCTTCGGCCTTCTTCCGCCGGTTCCTGGACTTCTTCGGCCTGCGGCCGCACCACTTGCCGGCCAACGCGTCGTCCTCCTTAGCTGCTATGTGGCTTTTATGGAGGGCTACGCTTGGGCGACAGACGTCGACTTCTGGAGCCGGCTCTTCTACCTCAAGTCGCAAATGACGAGGGCCGCCTGAGGACCTGCGGCTGCGCCTCCATATATCCCGCGCGGCTCGTTCTTCCCAAAGATACCGACTGTCGACTGGGTGAAGAACTGGCAGATGACGTTCTTCTATGTGAAGAACGCCAACCCAGCCTTCGACCGGATCAACCTGCCGGAGTATAATCCGGCTCCTCCGACCACCCGGCTCAACGGGGTCACAACGCCAAGTCGGCGGATCCGACGCGGAGGTCAACCTTCTCTGGGACTTCCTGGGGGAGTGCGTCACTGAGGGCCGGCTGAGCGCCGAGGACCTCCTCTGCACCTACGTGGAGCGCCGGGTGATCCCGCTCCAGGGCCGTGTCCACAAGATCGGGCTTATGTCCGGCCGGCTGGATCCGACCCGGACGTCGAGGATAGCGCTCACCAAGGCCCAAGTCGCTCACCGGGTGAACAACATCACCAAGGCCAACATGCCGGAGAACTGGGCGTGGGGGCTGCCGCCTTACGACCGGGCCGCGCCGCCTGAGCGGGTAAGTTGTATTTTTAGCTCGTGCTTTTCGACTTGCGGCTGCGTGGCTCGCTTGTTATTCATCTGTTCTTGTTTTCTAGATCTTCCCGCGCCAAGAGATCGAGGACGGCGACTTGGCGCACAAGATCTGGACGGCGGATCTCGTGGATCCGGCTGACCAAGCCGGCGACCAGGCCGGCGACCAAGCCGGCGATGACGACCTGCCGGCGGTGCCCGACCAGGGTGGCCAAGGGGAGCACAACCCGCCGCCTTCGCCGGAGCAGCGGGAGGAGGAGGAGGCGGAGCCGGCTACGTCCACCACGGGGCCGACTCCGATCCGGGCGGTGCCTCTACGCACGAGGCCGCCTGCCGCCTCGGCGACTTCCGCGCCGAAGAAGAAGAAGCGGGCCGCCGGCGGGAGCACGGCCAGGCTGGAGGGCCAGGCCAAGAGACAACGCCAGCAAGGGCCCAAGAAGGTCCCTGAGATGGCCGGGTAAGTCCTTTTTGTTTTCTTTGTTGTTTGATTCCTTTTCTTTCCTTGCTTTGCACTTAATCTTTCTTTGTTTGTTCGACTAGGGCCGCCATAAAGTTCAACCAGGGCGGTGCCTCTGGGCCGGCTGCGCGTGTTGCGCCGCCGTTCCGTCGGCAGAGGGAGCCGACGCCGCCGCCTTCGACACGTGCGCGCACGCCGCCTGTTGTCGTTGTGCCGCCCGCGGTTACGCCTCCCCGCGGGGGCGTCTTTCTTCGGCTGCGCCTCCTTCAGCGCCGGCCAGGGTGCCCAGGGCGAGTCGGCCCAGAGGCCCACTCTTGGCGACCTGTTTCCACACCGCGCACCGCTGGGGCCGACTGCTGGAGCCGGCCGAGGTGTGCCACCGGCGGCAGGAGCTGGAGCCGGCGGAGCTGCGCCGCTGAAGAGCGGAGGTGGTTCCCACCGAGCCGCCGCGCCGCCTCGGCCGGAGCCGACGAGGGCGGAGCCCTTGGGAAGGGCCGCAGCGGGAGGAGCCGGCGCGCGCTAGGGACGTCGACTCCCGGGCGTTGGTGAGGTCGAAGGGCCCGGCGGTGCCGCCCACCGGTCTTCACGTGGCCAAGGGTGCCCGTTTGGTGAGCGTGCCGTCCGCCTCGGATTCCAGCTTCGGCTCGGTGGCACCATGGAGCAGGCCTGGAACCAGGCGGACTCTGCGAGATCATCAGCCGGGAGGGGCAGCCTGGCACGGCGCCCCTGAAGATGCTTTACTCCGGCTACCGCGCCAGCCTCAAGAACAAAGTCACCGAGGCCATGGCCCGTTGGCGACGCTGGAGGAAGCTGACAAGGTAGGTGGCGTCTCATCTTGTTTTCTGCGATTTTATTGTTATCTTGGTAGCCCTCCGAGGCATGGGCCGGCTGCTTGGAGCCGACCCAGGTTTCGCCTAAACGATTGACTCTTTTTTCAGACGGTCGACGAGCGGCGCACCGTCTTGTACAACAAGGTGGTGACCAGCTACCACAAGGCCAAGATTGAGCGGGGCGCCTTGGCTCGTGAGCTGGAAGCCGTCAAGGGTAAGCTCTTGCTTCTTTTGGTTCAATGTCTTCTTTCTTTTGTCTCTGTTGGCTGATATTTCTTTCCGGCTGCCTCTTAGTTGAGGCCGCCAAGGTCCCGCAGCTGGAGAGGGACCTCCGGGTTGCTCGCGCTCAATGCGCCGAGAGCGAGGAGGCGGGCCGTGCTGCAGCCGCCAAGCTCAAGGTGGCTGATGGGGAGTTGACGCGGCTGCGCGCGCTGGAGAAGAACCATCTCGCCGAGCTCACCTCCCTTAGGACGGCAGAGAAGGAGAAGGTAGAGGATCTGAGTCGGCGGCTGGCCGAGGTGGAGAAGCAGCGGCTTGCGCTTCAGCAGGAAGTCACCGCCAAGTCTACGGAGCTGACGGCTACTGCCAAGCACTGGACGGACCTGATTGGCGCGATCGATGTCGGTTTCGCGGGTGAGTGTCTATGTTTCCTTCCCCTTTGCCGGCTTTCGGCTGTCGGCTGCCAGCCTCCGTTGGTAGCCGGCTGCAGAAACTTATCTTTTTCGCTATCTCCATCTTTGGTGAGGCGGTCGGCTCGTGTGGCCTGCCGCCAGTCTTTTCTTTTATTCTTCGAAATCTCCATCTTCGGGCTAGCGGTCGGCTCGTGCCGGCTGCCGCCGGTCTTAGCTTAGGAATCTCCATCTTCGGGCTGGGGGCGGTCGGCTCGTGCCGGCTGCCTTCTTTAGGACTTCGAAAATTTGCATTTTTCAGCTTATTTCGGCTTTTATGTCTTCGACATGCTTCCTTCTTGCAGCGGCCTTCCCGGAGACGAGGATGCCGCCTTGGCGGCCGTTGGCGATGCGCGCGAGGCCGGGCGGCGACTAGCGAGGGCAGCTCAGCGAGCTTCACCATGGAGGACCACCTGTCGTCCCTGGCTGCCCGCGTCGAGCCCATCACCAAGTTTGGCTAGGAGCTCCGGAAGGCGGCTGAGGAGCTGGTGCCGATGCTGTGGCCCGGCAAGGAGGCGCCGCAAGACATCTCCAGCCTCACTTCCGATCGAGCAGGCGCCGGATCGCTTCATCGACTGGAAGGGGTCTGCCACGCGTGCCGGCGCCGACATGGCTCTGTCTTTCGTCCTCTCCTGGTACAACGAGGTGGACCTGGGGCAGCTCGAGTATCGGCGAGCCGGCGTGGAGGAGGAGCTCTCGGCCGAACAGAAAGCCGCCCGGCTTGCCCGAGCCAGCGCCATCGCCGACTTCGTCGACAAGCGCCTTTTCATCGCGGATCCGAACCCTCACTCTGATGAGGAGGAGGAGCTTGAAGACGAAGGGGTCGAGATGGATTCTCCGCCACCTGCTGTTGATCCGACTGGTCCTGCTCCAGCCGGTGTCTAGACTTTCCTGTTTATGCAACTTTGCTTTTGCCAAGACAAATTATTAAATCCCCGGAATGCCGGGTGCCTATGTAAAGACAATATTATCGCCTTTTTTATTATGACGCACTTTAATGTGTTTGTTAATCATTTGTGTGCCGGCTTGCTTTCTTCCGACTTGTTCGCTTTTTCCCATCCGCCCACTCTTTGGCTGTGCCCTTGCCGGTCGTACGTCCGACTTGCGGTCCGTCGCCGGATCAAGAGCGTGCCGCTGGGTGAGGCCGATAGTATTTCAGTCGAACGAGTCGATTTCGGCAGTCCGACACTTTTATGAAAGGTTGCAAGTCAACTCGCTTTTACTCTTTCCTTAGCCGTTTTTCGCGTGCCGGCTCCCTAGGCCTTACTCCCGCCAGCCGGACAGCCGGGTTGCGGTCTGTAGCTGGTCGGAAGCCGGCTGTCGGAAATCAGATCACGTTACTAAGCCGTCGCGTGAAAGGGTTCAAGCCAATTGGCGAAACGAAGTAGAGTGCGCGAAAAACTTGTCGGAAACGGCGCTCTTGGCGCATGCTTTTTCATAGCTTACAAAAGGGATACAAGGGATACATACATTCCTGCTCTCAAGTGTAAAATGGTCGAAGCAACCTGACATTCCAGGGACGTTTTGTCTCCTCGTCGGTTTTGCTCGCCTTGTTCTTTTTGGCCTCTTGGGCATCTATGAGATAGTAGGAATCATTGCCTACTGCCTTGCTCACGATGAAGGGACCCTCCCATGGGGATGCTAGTTTATGTTGTCCGGCTGTCCGTTGGATCAGCCGGAGCACTAGGTCTCCTTCTCGGAATGCTAAGGACTTGACCTTCCGGCTGTGATAGCGACGGAGGCTTTGCTGGTATACGGTAGACCTGGATTCGGCCATCAGCCGGACCTCTTCAACCAGGTCGACTCCATCTTCGCGAGCTTCTTTGGCTTCGGCTTCTGTGTATAGCTTGATCCTTGGCGCGTCGTGCTCGATGTCAGTCGGCAGGACGGCTTCGGCCCCGTATACGAGGAAGAAGGGCGTGAAGCCGACTGAGCGGTTGGGTGTTGTGCGCAGGCTCCACAGCACGTTGGGCAGCTCTTCAATCCAGCAGCCGGCTGAGCGCTCAAGCGGCTCCACCAGCCGAGGCCGGATGCCGGCTAGGATCAAGCCGTTTGCCTTCTCCACTTGGCCGTTGGTCTCCGGGTGTGCTACAGATGATAGGTCCATTCGGATCCCCATCTCCCCACAATAGCGCTTGAAAATGCCTTCGGCGAAGTTGCTGCCATTGTCGGTGATGATGCTATGCGGGTAGCCGTATCTCGCGATTATCTCCTTGAGGAATGTGACGGCTGTGGAGCCATCCAGCTTCTTGATCGGCTTGGCCTCGATCCACTTAGTGAATTTATCAATCATCACCAAGAGGTGCGTCATGCCGCCTCGGGCTGTCTTGAATGGGCCCACCATATCCAAGCCCCATACGGCAAACGGCCAGGTAATGGGGATGGTTTTTAGGGCGGAAGCCGGCGTTTGCCTTTGCTTTGCGAGCGCGCGGCAGCCGTTGCACTTCTTCACCAAGTCTTCTGCGTCTCTGAGCGCAGTCGGCCAGTAAAACCGTGCCGGAAAGCTTTGGCCACTATGGCTCTGGAGGAGGCGTGATGGCCGCACTCTCCCTGGTGGATTTCCAGGAGTTCAATCCCTTAGCCGGCTCGACGCACCGCTGGAACACCCCACTTACGCTGCGTTTGTACAGCTCGTGGTTGATGATTGTGTAGGCCTTGGCCCTTCTCTCAATCTGCCTTGCTTGAACCCTGTCATTGGGCAGCACGCCGTTGGTGAGGTAGGAGAGGAATTCTTGTGCCCATGATGGTACGCATTTTATTTCAAACACGCTAACCACCAAGGCCTCCATCTTCGGAGCTTCCGGTTTCGACTGCGTGGTCGCCGGGTTCGGCTGTGAAGCCGGCGGGTTTGGCTGATAAGCCCCCGAGTTTGGCTGAGAAGCCCCCGCGTTGGACCGATAAGCCCCCGGGTTCGGCTGAGAAGCCGGCGGGTTTGGCTGATAAGCCCCCGACTTGGGCAATGAAGCCCCCGGGTCAGCCGGCACGAATATGGAATCCGAGTCCGGTGACGGTATGATGGACGGTTTCTTGAGAATCGCCAGGGCAACGCCCGGCGGAATGGCTTGCCGGGTCGAGCCAATCTTGGATAGGGCGTCTGCCGCCTCATTGTTTGCTCGTGGCACATGGTGGAATTCACAGCCATCGAAGAAGCCGGATAGCTGCTGGACGTGGAAGCGGTATGAGGCCATGTTGGCGTCCTTCGCGTCGCCCGATGCTTGCTGTATAACCAAGTCGGAGTCGCCGAAGCAGAGGATGCGACGCACGCCAATCTCCTTGGCCAGCTTCAGCCCATGGATGAGCGCTTCATACTCCGCCACATTGTTGGATGCGGCGAAGTGGATCTGCAGGACATAGTCCAGCCGATCTCCCTTGGGGGAAGTGACGACGATGCCGGCTCCCAAGCCGTTTCGCATCTTCGAGCCGTCGAAGTGCAGCTTCCAGTGCGTGGAGTCGGCACAGGCGGCAGGTATTGCATCTCGGCCCGTCGACGAAGAAGTCTGCGAGGATCTGCGACTTGATGGCCGTGCGCGGCTCGTAGAGGATGGTGTGGGCGGCTAGCTCCAGGGCCCACTTGGCCCGGCCGTTGGCATCCTTGCTGCCGATGATTTCCGCCAAGGGCGCTGTGGCCACCACCCTAATGGGGTGCTCTTGGAAGTAGTGCTTGAGCTTCTTGGCCGCCATGTACACGCCGTAGGTGACCTTCTGGTAGTGGGGGTAGTTCTGCTTCGACTGGGACAGCACCTCGCTGAGATAGTAGACTGGGCGCTGAACCAGCTGCTCCCTGTTGGCTGCTTCTTTGCGCTCCACCACCAGGACGACGCTAACCACTCGGTTGGTGGCTGCGATGTACAACAGCATCGGCTCCATTGAACCTGGCGTTGCAAGGATTGGCGCGGTTGAGAGCACGCGCTTTAAGTCACGAAAGGCTTCATCCGCCGCGGTGACCAGACAAATTTGTCCGACTTCCTCATCAATTGATACAGGGGCAGTGCCTTCTCCCCCAGCCGGCTGACGAAGCGGCTCAAGGAGGCCGCATCCGGTGAACTTCTGGACGTCCTTGAGGCACTGCGGCAGCTCCATATTCTCAATGGCACTGATCTTCTCTGGGTTGGCTTCAATTCCTCGCTGAGAGACGAGGTAGCCCAGGAGTTGGCCGGCTGGCACGCCGAACGTGCACTTGGCCGGGTTGAGCTTCATCCGGAATCTTCGCAGATTGGTGAAGGTTTCTCTCAAGTCATCAAGGAGGGTAGGCATCTCCTTGGTTTTTACAACGACATCATCCACGTATGCGTGAACATTTCTGCCGATTTGATCCTGCAAACACTTTTGCATGCACCTTTGGTAGGTGGCCTGCATTTTTCAAGCCGAATGGCATAGTCGTGTAGCAATAAGCCCCATACGGGGTAATGAACGAAGTCTTTATTTGATCAGCCGGATTCAAAGGAATCTGGTGGTAGCCTGAGTAGGCATCTAGGAAAGACAACAGTTCACAGCCGGCAGTCGAGTCTATGACTTGATCTATGCGCGGCAGGGGGAAGGGGTCCTTCGGGCACGCCTTGTTGAGGCTGGTGTAGTCGATACACATGCGCCAGGAGCCGTTCTTCTTCAAAACCAGGACCGGGTTCGCCAACCAGTCCGGGTGCAGCACTTCCATGATGAAGCCGGCAGCTAGGAGCCGGGCAATTTCTTCACCGATGGCCTTCCTTCGTTCTTCGGCGAAGCGCCTGAGAGGCTGCTTCACCGGCTTGGCTTCGCCTGACGTGGAGGTGGTGCTCAGCCAACTCCCTCGGCACACCCGGCATGTCCCTTGGAGACCATGCGAAGATGTCCCGATTCTCACGGAGGAAGCTGGTGAGCTCGCTTTCCTATTTGCTGCTCAAGCCGGCACCGATGGTGACGTACTTGTCCGGCTGGGCCGGGTCGAGCAGGATCTTCTTGGTGTTGTCGGCCGGCTGGAAATGAGTCGTCCCAGCCGGGTTGCCCACAGCCGGCATGTCCGCCTGCGCGGCCTTAGCCAAGGCAACGGCGTCGTGGATGAGCTGCTTCTCGGTGGCGATGACCAGCGTCTGGGCCATCTTGGAGCTCTGCGTGGCGCAGTCCATGGAGCGGCGGTAGTCGCCGGCTACGGTGATGACCCCCTTAGGGCCAGGCATCTTCATCTTCAGGTACCCATAGTGGGGCACCGCCATGAACTTGGTCAGGGCCGGCCTTCCCAGGAGCGCGTGGTAGGGACTCACGAGGTCCACCACCTCGAACTCGATGTTCTCCGTGCGGAAGTTGTCCGGCTTGCCGAACATGACCTCCAGGGTGATCCGGCCGATCGGCTGGCAGCAGTGGCCTGGCACGATGCCATGGAAGACGGTGGGGGTGGGGCGCAACTCGGCCTCCTGGATGCCCAACTTGCGGGCGGTGTCGCGGTAGAGGATGTTGATGCTGCTGCCCCCATCCATGAGGACGCGCGAGAAGCGCACGCTGCGCCGGGTTGTGCCGATGGTGGGGTCGAGGACCATGGCGTAGCTGCCCGGCTTCGGTAGGACAGCCGGTGTGTCGCGGCGATCAAAAGTGATGGCCTGCTCTGACCAGTGTAGGTACTGGGGGACCGGCGGCATGACCGCGTTGACTTCGAGGGAACGGCGCTGCTGGCTCGTCTTGTCCTCGGGCTCGGAGGTGAAGATGATGTAGGTGGCATCCTCAGCCAGGTACCGGCCGCCATGGTGCACTTGGTTAGCCTCGTGGTGCTCGAGGTTGTTGGCTTCTGCGCCGGCTTGGCCACCGGCCCGCCGGCTGGTGGAGGTGGGGGTGGTGGCGGAAGGGGCTCGCCGCTCGTCCGCTTCATGAAGTGGCAGTCGCGGGTGGAGTGGTTGGAGGGGTTCTTGCCGCTGTGGTACTTGCACGGCGAGTCGAGCATCTGCTCGAAGGTGTACTCGGCTTCCAGGGGCCGGTCCGTCGCCTGGCGCCGGCTTCCGGCCGCCGCGTGGTCGACACGGCTGCCACGTGGGCCGAGTCGTCGGCGGTCTGCTGGTCGTGTGCCTCTTGCCGCGGTAGTTGTCCCGCCGGCTGCCATGGTGGCCGCCCTCGGCCGGCTTGTTGTTGTCCCTCTGGATGGAGCCGGCGAAATCTCAGCCGGCGTGCTGCTGGTTCCTTCAGCCGGCGCATACTTGTCTGCGATGGCCATCAAGGCAGCCATCGTCTTGGGTTCACTGCGGCGCAGCTTGTGCCACGGCATGGTGTTGCCGGCAGGCCATGAAGAAGCCGACTGCTGGATCTCGTGAACTCCCTCGCAGGAGTTGCGCATCTCGCACCAGCGCGTCGGTATGCACGGTCCGTCTCGTCTGCGCCCGCTTGCACATCTCAAGCTGTTGGGGCGACCCGGGGTAGGTGCCGGTGAAGTTGCTGATGAAAGCCGCCTCGAAGTCGAGCCAGCCGTTGATGCTGCCGGCTGGCAGGTTGTTGAGCCAGTGCGGGCGGAGCCGAGCAGCATGAGGGGGAGTAGCGCACGGCCCAGTGCTTGTTGCCCTTGGCGATGCCGATGCGGTGGAGTAGTCCTGCAGCCGGTCCTCCGGCTTGGCCGTGCCGTCGTACTTGGGCGTGTCGCGGGGGAGCTGGAAGCCGTCAATCATGGGCTCGTTGATGATCCGCGGCCCGAAGCACTTGGGGCCGGCTGGCCCTTCTTCCTCCGCGATGCGGGATTCGACCAGCCGGTCGAGGCGATCTCTGGCGTCTGCCGGCTCGACGCGCGGGCCCAGCCGGGAGCGGGCCGGCTGGCGCTGGCCGCTGGCCTCTGGAGCCGCGCGATGCTTGATGGTGGATGGCCTCTCGTACTCGTACTCTTCGTCGTCGTGCCGGCTTGATGGTGGCCGGCTGCGGCCGCTGTTGCCACTGGGCGGCCGGCTTGTGCGGCTGGAACTTGCGTGGGTGTTCCGGCTGTCGGCTCGCCGGCTTGGTGCGGGGGAGGTGGACTCGGCCGTGTCCCTCGGACCGTCTCGGTCGTTGCCTGCAGCGCCACGAGCATGAGAAGCTCTGGGGGCATGGGCGTACCTGGGGTCCTTGGTCAGCCGGTTGGCCCAGCAGCTCAGTCACCCGCTCGGTTTGGCGGCGTAACTCTGCGCCTTCGAGGCGGTGCAGCTCTTCCGCGGCAGCTTCAGCCGCGAGCATGTTCTTGTCGGGGGTGTTGTAGATGGGCAGCTCCGCAGACGGAGCCGGCGATGCTGCGCCGTCCCGGGCGATCTCTGCGCCCAGGCCGCCTCCTCTGCGGCGGATCTGGCCGGCTCGGCTTGGATTGTCGCCGGCGGGCGTGAGGCCGTGGGCGCGGTTGAACTCGCGCTGGGAGATCTCCCACCGGCGCTTTGCAGCAGCCAGCTCTTCCGTTTGCTTGAGGAGGAGCTGGCGGTGCTCCTCCAGGTCCTTCTCGATGGTGGTGGGGTCGGCGCCAGGCGTGAGCGGAGTGCTCAGCTTTGCCCGGACTTCGTCCAGCCGGGACGGTGGTGGCGGCGCCTTTGCGCCCGAGGCGGATGCGCCGGTCTCCTTGTTGCGCTCCAACTCGGGACCGCGGACGCGCGTGGACTTGCCTCCGGCGTCGTCGCCGGTGGCCATGACCTCCTGCATGATGCAAGGGCCGGTGGTGGTGAGGCTGGCGCCGGCTCCGGGGGAGGGCTTGCGCAGCGCACGATCTCGCGCGGGTAGCGCGGTGGTGCGACGGTGGCGACGTGAACGTCGAAGCCGCCGGCGATGATGTTGCCGCCGGCAGGGAATGGCCGGTCGGCGAAGCAGCCAGCGTTGTCGCGCGCGATCGAGGAGCGAATCTCAGACCAAGCTGAAGCGACCCTCTCGCCGGTGGTGGTGAGGCCCGTCCGGATGGAGACACCGGCCGCGACGACTGAAGGCCCCACGGTGGGCGCCAAATGTCGTGGTATCGTCATGACATATGCCATAGGATGGCTAATCGAGGTGGTTCCTAGTGGTCTCACGACGGTATCCGGAAGCGGGTATGGGCACGAGCGACACGGCGACGTACCCAGGTTCGAGGCCCTCCGATGGAGGTAACACCTCTACTCCTGCTATGAGTGTATATGGTGATCACACAGTACAATGGTGCTCCTTGAGCTGTATCCGGCTGCCCCTGGGAGGCTAAGGTAGACGAAGGTCTCTCTCTCAGGGCAGCTCTAAGACTAGTGAATGAGAACTGATCGATCGTCCCCCGCACGAGGGGGTAGCCGGCTTATATAGGCACCGGCACTTTACGGATAAGTCCCTAAGGTCTAGTGGCCAGCATGGCTGGCTTCGGCTCCGTCCCTTCCCGAGGCGGCGCCAGGGAGCCGTTGAGCGTAGTGGCACGTCCCATCCGTCTGCTCAGGTCAGCGGCGTGGGAGGTCTGTCGTTGTCGTCATCATGCTCGTAGCGCGTACGGCTCGACGTGCGCCATGATGGCCTACAGCGCGTGTTGCTGCTCTACGGTGCCCCGTACTACGGGAGATGAGGTCGGCGTGGACCTTTGAACCGGCTCACCTACCGGTTCCTTCTGTGCAAGGCTCGCCGACCTCGAGTCGGTCGAGTACAAACCCGATCGGATATGGCTTGTGGAAGCCGGCCCAGCTACACGTTGAAGGCCGCAGCCAGGCCGACTAGGACTTAGAGCCAGCCGGCTCCCGAGGCAGCCGGCCACGGCTCCAGCCGGCTGCTCCTCAGCCGGCCTTTGCCGCGAGCCGGCCGTCCTCGAGCCGGCCGCTCCGCGTCCATTGCCCTACCCGGGGTCTTCCCCCCGACACACCCACTTTGCCAACAACAGGTAGAACCAAAGGATTGGGCCATCCAACATAGCTTCCGTCCGCCCGCTCCAGAAAGCCCTCAATCGCAAGCATCCAGCCGTGCAAGGAATCAACAGTCTCGTGAAGAGGACGGACGGCCTCTTGAATCAACCCAGCTTGCACCTCCAAGGCAGATCGCAGGCCAAAGAGCTAACAGGAGCAGCAGCAACTGACGCCCAGGATCGATGACGATGCACAACGGACGGAAGCGAGACCTCAACCTGGGCCCGCGAGGAGCACTAACACATAAACCAGATTGAGATCCCAACTGACCAAAAGGCAATGCATAATATTCCCACAGAACGAAGGCATCATATCTGTTCTCATATGAAAGGACAGAAAGAAGGGTCGCCATTGTCGAAAGGTGGTTTTGGATCAGCATCGAATAAAGAAAGAAATCGCCACGTTACGTGGGCACCAGTTACGCCAGTATTCCAGGTCAAACCAAACCAAGCTCGCAAGTGTCCACATCTCCAGCGAAAAAAAAAACTTACAAGGGTCTACACATTATATGAGCTGACCATGTTCAACACTTCTGTAGGATATTTTCTAGTGCAAACGTTCTGTTTGATTTCCAAAGCATCACATAAACAAATATAACATGCGTAATATGGATGTTTCTTGCAAGAAAATATTGACAGTAAGAGTTCAGACATATAAAACTACAGTTTATTACAGCACATAATAACATTACAAATAACAGTCTTTCATGTGTATATTTTCGAAAGATGGGTCAAACAGGATGCTATTATTCTACAACAAACAAACATCCCATGTATACATACTGACAAGGTCAAGGGGGACACTCAACGCGACCCTGGCAAGCTTGATGCTTCATTTTATATCTGAAAGACATTTGTCTGGAACCTCTCATCATATAACTGCCAATGTCCGTACCTCTCCATGTGGAAGGAGGACCTCGGTATGTACAAGTTAGGTTTAACAAGAGTCTCCAGATTCTTCAAATTTCCAGCAGCCTGCTCTATTCCCCTGGATGTCAAATTTGCGCAGCCAAACAGGTCCAGAATCTCCAACTCCTTGCATCCTTCAGCAATAGAATTAAGGCCAACAGCAGATAGCTTCGCGAACCTAAGCACCAGATGCTTCAGCTTCTGCATATATTTTGAAATTGTGATGGCTTCCCTATCGCTGTCTTGGGGGCATTCTCTTAGATAGTCAGCAGGAACTATTCCAGTATGCTCTGATGAATCAAGCCAGTTGAATATGCTCCTTTTGAGCACTATGAGGTTAGGGCAATTCTGACCAATCGCCTCGAGTGACTTGTATGAAACCTCGTAGCAGTAGCTGATGTCCAATTCCGTAAGAACAGGACAGCATGATGCAATCGTAAGCATCGATCGATCAGTTACACTCCGGCTGCTTCTGATGGAAAGGATACTGAGCTGTGGAGATCTGCATATGGATGAATGAATGAATGAACTCAGAATGATACTTCCAGTACAAATGAATAGATGGCAACCAGACACTATACATAAAGACATGTCAAATCCAAGCAAATAGGTGTCAGTAGAATGACACATACACTCACATTGCCACATAAAATCAAACCAGAGAAAACGCAGTAGGAAGAACAACTTAAGTTTATTGAGCCAGACAAAGCATCTTCAATTGTTTGCCACCTTGGTCAATGCAGGCACCAGCACAAATGGCTATTTTGGTGTAATCGAGCATCTGAAAAAGTGCAATCAACGGGCCAGTCTACTAACAACTAGCTCCTCCGCAGAAAGAAGTAACATATCAAAAGTAGCTTGTTTTCGAATTAAGGATGTTACTCTTAAGTTTTTAACAGCAATATTTTTTTCTGGTTTTCGTGTCAATTAATTGAGATATATTAAACTGTACTTGAGTAGACAAAGAGACTGACATGTACAGCAAGGAGGCCAACCCTCATATGTCAAAATGGTAAATTTTTAGAGTACCCTAAATACTTAAAATTGTCTGGGAATTTTCTTACGACTGTCAAACTTCATTTGGCATTTTCCTAGACTCAATTGGTTTTCTGAGAAATTCCTAAATCAGAAATTCTCTCACGAATTCATCCTGCGCATGGACCGACTCTACCCAGCCCATTTGCTCCTTCTCTTTCTACTTAGGGCCTGCCCAGCTTGACCTTGTCCTGCATGCTCCACCTCCAACTCCAAGCACCTGCACGAGCACAGGATGCTGCCATTGTGGACAACATTGGCAACTGCCCACAACCTGCACCACAGACGCCTGAACCGCTTCTTCCCATCGTCTGTTTAAAGCGCCAAGCCCACTGCCCCTCTCTATTCATGTTCCGCACAGCCAGCCCCAGCTCTCCTCACCCTTCTTCGTGAGCACATGAAGCCGTCGCCACCATTGAAAGCTGCCACCAGAGACGACCGGGCGGTTTCCTTCACACTGAGACTCGTCACGCACCCACGAGGAAGTAGCACCGAACAAGTTAGAGCTTCATCTACCACATCGCCAGAATCTGAGTCTCTTCCCAAACTCAGTCCACCATTTCGCTGCCATGTTCATCTACTCCGGTGAGGTACAGCTTGATCACTTCATATCGTAGACCTTCCTAAAAGTCTCTTATGCTTATTCTCAATCAATTTTGAGTTCCATGATCCGTAACTCCACCTTCCCACACTACCACAGCGCCACTTCGTCCATGTTCATTGCCGGCTGGCTGCTGCGCCGCAGACTAGTTCCCTGCTACCAATGTATTTGTATTTTTTCACTGGTTCACTAGTTCAATTTTACCCATCTCATGACTCCCATGACCATGCTAGCACTAGCCACCAACAACACCCAATAGCTCATGTGACCCTGTCTCTACATCCTGTCTGTACAATTAGCTCATGTGTAGCCAGTTCTGTGCTTCCCCGTAGTTCACACAGCTAGCATCCAGTTTGGAGTAGATGATGATCCATCATGCAGTTAGAGTCTAGAGTTTATACATGTTCAAATAATACTTGGCTAGGAGTTCATGTTGACACCTGTTAAGTTGATAGCCTCTGTTTTAGCTAGCACATTTAGTACTATGGTTGCATGCGCATGATAATTACTTGCTCGTGTAAAATAGCTGTCAGCTTGCTCAGATCACTAGTTGATAACTGCTAGTATTAATTTAAACTGTTAATTTCACAGATGCATGTTGTAGTCGTTGGCAAGTATCGACCTGGAGCTAATTTCAATATCGTAGAATCACATTTGTTATTTGTCTATTGCATAAGCAATGACCAGGCTATAAAAAAAATACTCCCTCCGGTCCAAATAAGTGTTGGTGACTTAGTACAAACTTAGTACTAGATTAGTGCAAAATTCCCGACACTTATTATGGATCGGAGGGAATACTACTTTGCTAATTACCAAATTGATCAAGTTATAAAATTGTCACCAAAGTTTGTGCATATTAGACCCTTTTCGCATGTTTCATCATGTGGTAATTGCTATAGTATGGTATGGTTATGGACATTATACGACCGATTGTAAGGAACCTGTAATCCTTAGCACCCCTATCCTATCCCTCGACACTCAAAGGAATCTTCATGCCAGCTTGTCTGCTCTTTGATCTCTGTTTCTCCCATGATACGTTTTGGAGTTTGAAGTAAGGTTAATTATTTTGTTGCAACTTACATTAAAATAAGTAGGGAGTGACGAGGCAGGAGATCAGGATCAAGGCTTGTTTTCTCGCCTAGAGTTGGCGCAGAATTAAATGATGCTTAGTCATGCTTCCTAGCATGTTTTTTAAGGCGCTAAGGTGATCTAAGGAATTTGGGGACCTTTTCACCTTCTAAGCGCTTAAAGCGTAAGGCGAGGCAACACCTTAGACACATAAAAATTATCACATATGGCAACCAGATATGAGATTTAATACTCCCTCTGGCCCAAATTAATTGGCAGCTCTTGAGTACACTTGTACCAGATATGAGATTTAATACTCCCCCTGTTGACAACATTCATTCATGAGATACTTGAGTAACACAATCCTTTGCATACTTGCATGGCAAGTGAATACTAAACACGAGTATGCATCCCTTTGTTTCAACATTACAACGATGAGCCTAAATGTGTATGGCTTGGCCAACTAACCTCCTATGACGTAGTGGTGACTTCCGTCGAGATATGAGTAGGAAAGAAGGTGCAATCCTTGTATAGCACAAGAGGGCCACTGCAGGCGAATAATGTCTCTTGCGGTTAATAGAAAGTAGTAGTTTAAAGGTATCGTTGTGAGGGCTTGTGCAATTTAGCCGGAAGATTGTGAACCACCCAAGTTATCAATCGTGTATCTTGTTGATAAAGGTACACAGTCTGCAGAGTGCCACATTATTCGAATAGCCATGTCTAAGGTCATGGATGGGCAAAGGAGCCTGGTTATGCTAAGACCTGTTTTCCCCGCTTCATTCATCTCATTTTGTTGAAAGTCAGGTTGTAAGATCTGCATTAAGTTGTGGCAGTTGAAGCCATTGTTGCCGAGTTGTTAAACCCCGCTGCTTGATATCCACAGCATGGTGTTGAGATTGCACTACAACCCCAAAAATCTAACTGATTTAGATTAACAAAATCGTCTTGGAATCTATCTAAAATATTACCACCTAAAGATGCAGTTGTATGAACTGAATCACAACCTTCCGTTGGCAAGCCTGCATGTAGTTAAGATAGGTCTGCTACATATAAGGTGGCGCGCTGGGCACGTGAAGTACTCATTGACCATGTTTCTGATGTGGTTTCCAATAGGTGATAAAGCCAAGGAGGATGTCACTGGGGATTTCTACAAGGACGAAATTCGAGGGGACGCATTGCTTTTTGTCGACTACCTGTGCAAGTGCACTTCGGAGTTTCCGCTGCTGTTTTATTTCTTTCAACGATGCAAAGTTCATATGACCTAATGCTTAATTCAGAGCATGTTGGCCCATGAGAGTATGTAAGACTATTTTCGTATTATTAATTTCAGATGCATATATGTACACTTTGATCACTCAAGATGAAGTCCTAAAACTAAACACATACACACACAAAACCGATTGCTTCCTCTAACAGCAAGTGGATGACCACAATAGAGCGGTACCCATGTTGAATTGGTGGCTATTCTTCTCTGAACATAGCAGTGTGACAGAAGACAGATAAGATGGTGTTTCCGCGCTCCAAAATGTTTTCAGACCACCAGGATGAAACTGAGTTGAGTTGGGTTGACAACGAAGCTTGCACGGATGGGCACTGCCAATGATTTTCTGTGGATTAGCTAACTGTGATGGATGGTGGTGGACTTTAGTTGGCCAGGACTTGCGAGAACAGATATTTGCCCCAAAATTTACGAGCCTAATATCATTTCCCCTTTTAGTTGATCGTAAATGGTTCAGATACTCTATGAGCCCCCACCCAATTTGCTTGCACACACTAAGCTTATGTTTAGTTGATTGTAACGTCCACCAATATCAATGGAAATGCCCTCGCGGAACCTACTTTTTAAGTTCGTTGACAAAAGAAAAAAGGTTGCACAAATGTATGGGCACATCGTCGCACACGAGCTCAACCCCATCAGGTTAAGAGATTACACGCACCTGTTGGCGGCGAATGCGAGTGCGTCATCGGAACAGTGCCGGATCCGGACCTCGCGGAGCTCCCCCGCGGCGAGCGTGGCGGTGGAGCGGAGCATAGCGTCGACACGTCGCTGGAAGGCAGGCGTCCACCACTCGGCGGCGTCGGCGCCGATGGACTCGAAGGCCGGGTCGAGGTCGAGCGCCGCGAAGAGCGCCGGCCGGGAGCGCGCGGCGTCCCGCCACGAGCGGCAGCACGACATGGCGCCGCGCCACAGGTCCTCCTGGTCCAGCCGGGAGAACGCCTCCACCAGGCACACCGTCGTCAGATCCGACCAGTCCCTCTCCTCCGGCGCCGCCTCGCTTCCTTCGACTACAGCCACCATCTTGCTAGCTAGGGTTCTCCGCCCTCCTTTCTTTTCAGTATTTCTCTTTCGTAATTTGGGAGAAGACAAAGAATGAAGCCATTTTGGTGTCTCCTCAGGACGAGTTGCTAGTATAAAACCACATATTTCGGACTAAATTTCGATTTTAGTACCATTTTATGTTTCAAGAGAAAAAAACTACCACATTTTACTAAGATCTCGCAAAAAACACCAAACTTGTTTAATCACGAATTGATAGAGAATCTAAAGAGAGACCCACCTGCAGAGATGACATGGCATGACTAGAATAGATAGGGATGCATATGTTAGAAAGGTTCTAGTTTGAGGGGCATTTTGTAAAAAATAGTTGGGCCCACTATTTAGGATGAGGTGGGAGGAAATAGACAAATTGACAAGGCCCCTGCCTCACCCGTTAACCTCGTCTAGCCGGCGTGCACACCGTCGTTGACTCGCCGCCGAATTCTGGCGAGGCAGGCCCCAGCAAGATTATTTGCTTTTGCTAGAAAAAAAGCATGCACAAAAAGCTCCGGCCATCCTCCCTTCACCAGCCCACCTGCCTGTTGGCTCATCATCGCTGTTGGTCGTCCTCCCCGCCGCCGCACCACAATCGGCTGGTCCCCTTCCCCGTCGTCGCGCCAAGGTCGAGGGCTTGGCCGCCGTCGTGACCACCTGCCCCGTGGCCATGCTCCGGTCGTCGATCTCGCCGGCCTGGAGGCACACGCCGACAAGGGATTCTGTCCCTGGCACCACGGCCACCACCGGACGCACCCGCCGCACTCCGCCGTCGCCAGCCTAATTCTCGTGCGCGCGGGCGACCGCCTATCCTTCTCTCCCAACATTGCTTCTAATGCTTACAGGCGTGCCGCCCGAGAGGCGCCACCTGAGTCCCTCATGTCCTCCGCGATAGAGCACGAGACGGGAGGGCATGTGCCTTCTTGACCGGGGACGGGGGCGGCACGATGACGGCGTCCACCACGCCGTACAATCTGGAGCTGAGAGGCCGCACCCACACTGTCGCCATTAGGACGGGCAACACAAGCGAGGGCGTCCGGTGGCATTGGCGATGGTGGCGCCGGTGGCGGGGCGTTCGGTGGCGGTGGTGGTGCCAGGCCAGGGGCAGGGACGTGGGATGGGGTAGGGAAGAGGAACGGAGCTTTTCAAAAAAGCCCAAAATTTACAACCTATCTCATATATGCATCCATGTCCATGCCACATCACCCCTGACAGTGGGCCCATCCTGTCAAAACGAGTGTCAATTCGTGATTAGAACCATTTTGGTGTTTTATGCGAAAACATCTGCAAAATGTGGTAGTTTTTTCTCCCAAAATGTAAAGTGGTACCAAAATTAGCATTTAGCCCGGAATATGGTGGTTCTATGCTGATGACGGTCAATAGCAACGCCAAAACAAATCTTGATACGCTGGGACTCCAAGTGCAGAGTGTTGTATCAGCACATTTTTCCCACAAAGGTGACTCAAGGATTTATATCGAACTCTCGGGGAACTGGATAAAGCGTATCCTCTTCTCCCTTCTTCTAGCAACCCTGCAAGTAAAATAAATATCTTGTGTACCCAACTCTACCGTGTGGTTGTCAAGCACAAGGTTTCGCGTAAATAAATAAACACACGTAGAAATAAAACAAGTAAAAACTAGACTCGATAAAATAACTAAGTAACAAAAAGTAAAGGAGTTGATTGTTTTTTGGTGTTTTGGATGCAAACAAGAAAAGTAAATATTTTTCTATTTTCGAATTAAAATAGTGCAGCAAATAGAAAATAAGATAAAAGCAATGTAAAGATGTTTCTTGTGATAGAAAGTGGACCGGGGTTCATGGGTTCACTTGACTATTCTCTCTTTAAGTTGTGGTGGATAAATAGTAATTCATCAATGAGATATGAAGGTGCAAATAATAGTATATGTAAGATCAGAATTAATATGGACATCACGTCCTAACATAGAGATGATGCAACACATCTCTCTTATACTCACAAGAAAGAAATTTCATCAATCTTGTATTAAGAATTAACAGAGCATAGCAATAAGTACTTTGACATGAAGTTTGAATATCAAATATGCTACCTTTGAACAAACAAGATCATCGCTACTGACACGTGATGAACATAGCACATGCATTCACTTTATCCCTAGTGAGGTAGCAAAAAAAGGAAAAGTCATAATAGATCTTGAACATATATATTGTCACTATCCAATCACTAAAACCATGCTACTCCATCTAATACACACATCACCCCACACACACTCTTGCACATATGTTTGATCAGAACAAATACTTAAGAACAGGGTACATAATATGCATCCATCAATACATCTCACAATATAATATGATCAGATCTCATAAAATAATATCATAGAATAAGGATCCACCACATAGGTATTACAAATATGGCCAAAATCATGATAGGCAGCTCATATGGCACTAAGAACTATGAAGAACATGAGAGAAATAGATCAAGCTATTGCCACAAACCCGTAGTACAGAGGTGGACTACTCCCTCTTGGTCATGGTGATGATGATGAAGACGTTGGAGAAGGTGGAGATCCCTCCGGTGATCTGGCGGAGTTTCCCCTCAATCTTCTGTAGCAGCCTCCGTTTTTGTGTTTCTGTGTTTGTGCGGTGCTCTCCTCCCGAGAACTCTTCGGGGTCATATATATAGTCGTTTTTAGGGCAAAATATGTCGGTGGGTGAAAGAATCAGGGCAATCGGATGATCGACGGTCGAACGGAGGTGGGTGGCGCGCCCTACCTTACTGGGCGCACCATCTGGCCTCTTTCGGCCCTCATGCCTCTCCAGGTGTGCTTCCAGAGCCCAGGGTGCTTCTCCCGATGAAAAAGTGACGCTCCAAAAATCCTAGCTCAATTTGACTCTGTATAGGTCTCTAAAAGTGAAAAATACACAAAACAGGGTTTTCCTGTTCTTCAGTGATATAACCCAAATAAAGGGGATCATTGGTAAATCTCCACAAATCAATGTAAAACATGGTATTATCATCATATATGTTGCAAATATGTGGGAAGTCAATATGATAAAGGACATAGTTCATGTATGCATTTTACATGCATCAACATCTCCAAGCTTAACCTATACTCGTCCCGAGCATGAAGGTGATAAAACTACATGAACTTTGGAGTTTACAATATATAGATTCTAAATAATCATGCAAAGTCACAAGGTTCACTCAATAAAGAATGACAATAAGTAATATGAACTAATCAAGTGATAACTCTTACATTCTACAAAGCATGCATAATAGTAAATAGCATTGTAAAAACATGAATGATAAGTATTATGAATCATAAAGCATGCTTAGAAGAATCCTATGGAATTGTTGGAAGAATCTTTGTCCTCTTTTCAGGAATATTTATTTTGACTCTTGAACACAAGAAAGTAAGCAGAGAATGTATGTGCTAAACCTCCAACAA